>JANHFQ010000638.1:77377-94338 GCA_032468035.1 Aparallactus werneri
CTCTGCTTTAAACAAAACTCTCAATAAATAAAAAGTAATTGCCGTTTACATCTTTCACCTCTTCTTGCCAGAGACATCCATATACATATGCATCTATGAATGAAAGACTGAAGATTGGGCTATCACGAAGGAAAAAAGCTTTCAGAAGTGAGTTTGGGATTAGAGACACAGTAATTGCTTATTGTAACCTGAAGCTTGCTGTGTGGGTAATATATTTGGCATTAAATAATTAGTTTTGTTGGTGCTTGTCTGTTTGCTTAGCAGAAGCCTGGCTGAGGCTGGGATGTGCAGAGTGCTAGGCTGAGATAAGCGGGTGTTGCTAGGATGAAGAAAGGATTGATACAGGGTGACAAAGCTGGAAACAATAAAGTTGGAGACAGACCCCTCATATTCACATGACGTGTAAAAGAGAATGGAGCAACCATGTGGAGACAGGTCTTAAATCAAGGACAAGCAGGAGCAATTTTATACCACAAGTCTTCGAGGGGTGTCAAGGGAAGGCATTTGGAAGAACTGGAGGACCCTCCTGTGCATAGTACACTCATGAGTGTGCCTGGGTTTCATGACCGTAATAGTAGAATTGGTCCTTGACTTGCAACGATAATACAGGTCAGGATTTCAATCATAAGTTGCTGCAGTCATAAATTAAGGCACCATGTGACTGAACTCAACTTTGTGACCATTTTTATGACAGTCATAAAGCGACTCATCATGTTTGTATAGTGAATCACGTGATCATGAAGCAAATCATGAGATTGTAAAGAGAATTCAGCCTATTCAACCGGGTGGGGGGGGGTGGCCAGAAAGTGGCAAAAAATGTGAGAAACTGGCAAAAAAATGTCACAAATTGCAGTCACCTGACTCTGGGATGCTGCAACTGGTCATAGCTGTGACCGTGAGGGTGGGAGTGGCAGTTGTAACTTCAAAAACAGGTTGCATATAGCTTTTAAAATTCTGTCATAACTTTGAACAATCGTTAAGGCTACAAGTCGAGGACTATCTGGAGTAAGTATAAATCCAATAAAAAAATTAGCCCAAGGTTAAGGATTCAAAGCTGGGCTTTTTCAGGCCTACCACATCATTCTGATTCATCTTCTCAAGAAAACAACTTGATAGCAAGAGGAGGTAAATGTATTGCAAGCGGAATATGGAGAATCAAAAAAACTTCTATTTTAGGCTGGAAGCTCATGAGCACATTATGGAAACTTATTTTTTTGCCCTGTTAAGGTCAACCACAAAGGAGCGGATACATTTTGTTTGTTTCCCTTTGAATTAAAAGGATGGCCCATGTAAAAATTAAAATCATATATAATGATGAAAGTTGAATAATATGGTTTATTCATCCATGCAAATGTATATATATCTATATTAGAGATACCACTATTTGAAGCTCATAAAGTTTGATCTGCATCTGTTGAAAAATCCGGGAGAAACTGGGACCAATTTTTATTTGCCACCTGCCATCCGATCTAGAAGAAGTCAACAGAGAGGAAGATGTGTGAAAAGTAGATGATAGCTACTGTGTTAGGAGAATAATAAGACACTAATGAAGTAGTCTAAGTAAGATACATATTAATTAACAAGATGCGCTCAGGACAAAACAGATGGCACCTTTTCTATCTCCCATAAAGGAGGCAAAAGGAATATAATTGTAGTAATTGGCACTTCCACTTTAGGGGGTTATTTTCTTTTGTATCCCCTTGTGTCCAATGAATAATCTGCAAACTCTATATTTTAGAATGTTACAGGCACCACAAAGTGAAAGAAGTGTGACATACTGAAAAGAACAAGTTTAGTCACATAATTTTAATGAGTTAAAAGAGTAACCCATTAGCATTTTCCAATGAAAAGAATACAATAAAGTTAACTTGATTAACCCAGAGGTTATATATAAACAAATTGGTTCAAAGCAATGAAAATAAAATAATATTTAAAACAGGGTTTTGATTACCCCTTGGTTTCTCTTTCTCCAAGAAAGATTCACAAACTGGTTTTTCTTAACAGTTAGTAGATGGGGAAAAGTATTCTTTTTGGCATGAAGTTTCCTTGACTTTCCTTTGCTTATATCATAGTTATAATCAAACAATACATTTGCTTTTAATATTCATCTCACTTAATGCACGCAGAGCTCCTATAAACCAAGATTTGTACCCAGTTAATACATCGTACTTAAGATGCAAGCTGCTCATTATTAAGTGCAATTTATGATGATGCTAATATCATTGAATTCAGCCAAGTTTGGCAGGGAAAAAATGTTAAGAACAGAGGGAAAGACTGAACCTATGGTTTCATGATTCATTCTCTGTCACATTAAGGCTAAATAGGCTCATCTAGACAAATTAAATGTGCCCTAAAGCTGGAACCTCACTTAAAATAAAGGACATGAACTAATTAAACAGGTGTGGCTGCTCTATGTCACTATCTACAAAATATTATTTTGCTCTTTTATTAATAACCTGAACAGGAATAGACTGTGAAAAATAGATGGGGCTTCAGTAAAACTGGTGCAGCTATTACCCCCAATGTAACTCCAACATTGGAAGATATTCTTGAGTTACTCTAAAAACAGCCACTCACTGTTCATCCAGAGTCCACCTGCCTTCCAGAGATTATGATATCATATTTGAGGAAGGGAGAGCAATGGCTTTATTTTAGAGCCATAAGGCCTTTGCATGTGTTTTTTAAAGTCCAGTCAACCTTTCTCTATCTACAGGAACTTGCATTTGTCAGATTTACAGCTACTGGATATAATACTGAGAAGGTCACAATGTATTTGTATTTTTGCTTTCCATGGTAATTTTACAATGTGATTGTATTTTCAATATACTGTGATTATAGGCTGCATTGACATTAATTTGTTTGGCACATAAACAGCAGAACCATTTCCTCTGACATATTTGCTATAATCATAAGCAGTTACATGTTTTGGTATTTTGTATCTAGCAATATCATTAGAATGTTTTTGCTAAAGTAATAGGTTGATTGATCTATTTACAATGGATGTCTGAAGACTGAAAATTGAAGGAATCAAGTTAATATTGTATGTTATTTAGAATAAGACTTTGGATTTTTAAAGATTGACTTTTAGATTTGTAGTTGTATTCATGTGAGGACAGGTAAACATTCATTCACCTATTCCAGCTCCTTTCTAATTCAGTTCTGAAAGGAGTCTAACAAGTTCAGACAGAGACCAAGCACGAGCATTTTAGGAAACGGAGAGAAGCCAGAAAATGATTTATAGGAAGCAACTTGTTAATCTGTCTACTTGTACACTTTATTCTGAATGAATCTTTAAGGCACCACAAAGCTCTTTGTTGCTGTTGCTGTAAGAGAGTAAGAAGTCTACTCCTTTAGGCACTAAATTTCATATAATACTTTCCAATTCTACTCTGAGTTGCTTCTCATTCTGATTTTTTTAAACAAATAACACAATAGTCCTATCTGATTTTTGGATATGGAAATCCTGTCTTGGTTATACAGTTATTTGTTATTGGTTTTGTACTAACACTTCCCTTATGTGCACTGGGAGCATTTGCACCAAGACAAATTCCTTGTGGTTCTAATCACACTTGGCCAATAAAGTATTCTGATTATGATTCTATTTCAGGTATCTTAATTCTGTTCTAATGTTTTCCTACCTCCAGTGATAAAAATAAGAGCTATTTATTCCCTTCCTTTATCATTGCGGTATTCCTATTTGTCTTCAGAAAGTTCAGGTGTATATCCTGAGTAACTCTTCTGATTTACAAGATTCAAATCAGGTCTCACTTTCCCTAAAAGGCACTATTAAAGTCCTGGAAGAAGTGTAACATATTGAATTACGATGAAAGCAAAATCTGAAATGGTGAATTTAGATTATAAACTTCCCTGGGGTGAAACATTGCATCCCAATTTGAGACAAGCCCAAATTCCTTCCAACTGAGTATTGAGTGGTATGCATGTACTTGTGTGAGGGCATGTCCAAGCATGGGTAGCACTCATAGCATTGTTGCCAGCCATCAATAGTTCTTCCTCCTTTCCCAAGAACTCATCTCAAACTCATATGGGGAAAAAACAGTGTTGAAGAAAGTCCGATGTTTGTTCTCACTTTACCTCTTTCTGGCATCTAAAATGCTGCAATAGCAGCAACATTTTACAGATTTTATTCTTTTGAGATGCTCCCACTCTAATATTCTAAGTGCTAGGAATAAAGAAAGAGAAACTTCAATCCTTTGCCAAATTAAATTGGCTCCCTGAAGCTTTTTATCCCCATGCTAGTTTTCTCTAATTTTCAGTCCAGAATCAGTCTTCTGTCAAAATTTCACATTTCGGATTAAAGGCATTTTTTTAACTCAAGCTGACAGAATTTTATTTTAATAATGTGCATATAATCTATGCTATTTTGCCACATCTCTTCAGGGCATCTAGGCCAGGTGAGGCACTTCTGTATATAACCACAAGCAATGGCACATCAAAAGATATGGTTATGGCACCTCCTCTCTAGTCCATCACTTCTCTTCCAGCTTTGCTTTTGCAGTTATAAGCGGATCTCAATATCATTTTCCTTCTCCCCCACATTTCAAAATCAAATTTGACTTACATCGTTCCAAATGCCTAGAGACTTTTTTGTCAATTTCTGTAGCTTTGATTTGCAAGATCATACCAGCATGGCTTTTCAATCAAATTTTCAAATCTTTTGAAGGACGACAAGCCACTCAAATAAAATGAGGAAGAGGTGGCTAGAACTCTCTGTGCAAGTTCTCAGTATTAATTCCAGAAAATATCAAATAGTGCAAAGATCTTTAACAGTGTCAGGGTAGACTCAAAAAGCTTCACTCTTCTTTGTTATTGCATCCTGATTTGTGCATGATTCCCATTAGCCAAAGATGTTGACCAAAAAGGATAGAACACCACTGAGGAAAGAATAGGCAAGAAGGGGAGAGGAGCTGCAATAAAATTAACACAAGTTGGCATAATGCTGCTTCAGAACCAGAATGGATTTCGTTCTTTTCGCTGGCAATGAGTAGTGCTTTAAGTTGCTAGCAAGGAAATAGTCATAGAAGATTACATGAGAACTTCCTGTTGTACTACTAGCTAGTTTGAGACAAGGAGTCTTAAGAATTCAGAAGAGATTGCCAAACATCCTTCCTAGTTGCAATTTCTACTGAATGTTCAAAAAACCTTTTTGGTTATTTGCATAATTATACGGAGTGCTGCAAACAATGAAATAGAAGCAAACCAGTTTATCCTATATTAATATGCAGATGGCTATTAATATTGTGCCATATTTCCATATTACTAAAAATGGAATAACTTAATGGCTTTATGGGCTTTCTGCAAAACCGGTCATTAGTGAGAAAAAGGTTTTGCATTGGAAAGAAAAGCTTTCCATTAATAGAGTTTCAGTGGAGAACCAACAATTATGAGTTGGTCATATGTTTACTAATGAACACAAAGCTCTGAGCAAAGAGGAGATCTTTATCCCTGTCATAGCAAAACTAAAAGAGTAGGATGACCATAGATCTTTTGCACATAATAAAACACATTTGCACATAATAAAATGTACATACCATAAGTAAAATCCAAACCAACCATTTCTTTGTTGGAACAAAATTAAGATAAAAAGTGAATAATATTTTATTTGCAACACGATAGTGGCTACTTCTTTTTTTCTTTGTTTGTTTCTTTGAAAGGCTTATATCAGAAGACTTTATTGCAGCCTTTGCCAAACTGGCAATCTTCAGATGTTATGACTGCAACTCCCCAAACTCAGTTTCTATGATAAGAATGCTAGGGGCTGCATTATTAATATATCCAGAGGGCACCAGGTAGGGGAAGGCTGTTTTCTTCCAAAGGATATACCTCCAACTCTGCATAAAGAGGAATCTCAATCTCCTTTAGTTTCAAAAGGAGAAGACTAAACAGTAGCAATAAGACCACTCAGACCACTCTATCCCTGATAGGTGGTATATAAATACTGTGCTATTGCTATTATAAGCTGGATAATAGTGAGAAGTAATATGTTAACATGTCTAAAATAAGGCAGTAAAATAATGAGCTTAGTCATTAAGAAGTGGCGGCGTTCTCCTTCCCTTTTTTACAATAAATTCTTCGAGCAGATCCATCTAGGAAGCAAGACATTTCAGAGAGGAAGCAAAACAGAAGCAAACATTCACTCAGAAATTGCTTTGAATTCAAACAGCAGCATAAGAAACTGTAGACTTAGGTCTTAACTACTGAAGTGCTTTGATGACATATAGAATGGAAGTAAGTAAAGAGGCTGCCAATTGGTTTTCTGTGCCTAGTACTTTATTTCTATTCAGGCCATCCATCCCTGAGGACAGATGCATATACTAAACTAACTAAAGATGACAAATTGTTAGAGATCTAGCAACCACTGCTCTATGGCCCCACAGGAGTTGTAGTCTTTTCATCCCCTTTTTGCTTTGGTCTGAACATGAATGAGTATTACATCTCCCACCAGGCTTTTCCTTCTCATCATACATATAGAACAAAAACAAAGGGTAAAGACACTCAGCTTTCTAACCCCCTCATTAGACATTTGCAGGGATGAGAACAATCCAGGTTGTTTGCTTTTAGGTTTCTCCTATCTACATGGTCAGGGTTTCCCCCCCAAAATCTCAGCACCTTATAACATAAAGCTGTTGTCCGAGTTGCCCAAGAATGTCTATAGTAGACTTTCTTTCTTGTCCTGTTTAGAGCAAACTATTGCTTGTCATTATAAGAGGCACCAAGTGGTTTATGCTTGTTCCTCTGCAACAGGTCTATAGACCGAAGTTTGACCATACTTCTAATCTTAGATCCAATCTTCCAATGTTACAGCAAATCAGAATGGTAAACAATGATTTATAGTAATCTGGAAGTCCCCCAGAGTGCTACATTCATCTCACACCTGACCTTCACATTTTTATACTGCTTTAAGCACTAATGAAACACACAATTTAACAGGCCATTAAGAGAAAGGGGCATCTATGAAACCTGAATATCTGTAAAATCCACAAATGATGTAAATTATGACATATACTTCCATTTATGTTATTTCAATACCAAACATAATTAATTCAAATGTCACGTGAAGCAAAAATTTATGTGAGTTGTGCAAGCTATTTGAGATACTTATATATCCAAGATAAAAATCTGGCCCACTGTACTTCCAGACTAGGGCATTATATATTATATATGTATTATATGTCATAGGTAGATTTAGACAACTAAATGTAATTTAGAAATAAGAAAGACATAATAGCTTACTTGGTCTTCAGGTTATTTTTAAAATATACAGGTAATGAAATACACATTCAGAATTTTTTTTGCAAGAGAAAATAACTGAAGTCACCTGATTCTCTTTTTTCTGTTGTAGTATTAACAAAGAATAATCCTTGGGTAACAAACATTGTTTAAAGATTACCCCAAATTCTACATCTTATGCCAAAACATAGTTATAGCCAAAAATTTTATAACATCACTCCCACCTAAAACAAGCAATAAACAAGCAATAAAATTAAAATGGAAACTTATTACCAACAATTAAATAATAAGGTCGAGCAGAAACTGTAAACTGCTAAAAAATCTGGGAAATATACATCTAATAGAATAAAAATTAATATGAAGAAAAGGCTGTAAGCCTAACAGTATACTTCTAAAAGTACTGGAAGAAACCGTGGTGGGGTATTTTTAAATAAACCCGTCCCCCCATTCAAATAATAAAATAAAACCTGTCAGTTACAGGGAGCACCAAAAAAGCCATATGACAGGTCCACATCTATCTTAATGCAATATGAAAAATGTAGGCCTTCTTTTCCATACAGTATAACGTTTTCAGGAGCACCTCTCTAGACAGAAGAATACAGCTTATTACACATGCAAATATATGTGTGAATTTGCTGAAAGAGGGTGGGAAGATTTGCAGCTGAGCAGGTTAATGATAAAAGCTCTAGCATTATTTTTTTTTGTTCAACCAAGCCATGCAACTGAATATCCTGGAAAGCTTGAAGGACAGCAAGGAGCAGGAGAGATTAAAAAGAACAAAGGCATTTTGGCCTCTTAAAATATTTCTACTAGCCCGATAGCAGCAATGGCAGCAAAGGCTTTTGGCAAAGTGTGGGAGACTGGAATCTATGTCTCTTTCATCCCATCCTGCTCCCAGCTGATACCATAAAACATTCAGGAAAAGAGATACTGGGCAGATAGCAAACTATACCAGGAAGAAGGGAGAACTGGATATCCAGACTGAAAAATATCCTGCTGTGATGGAGAGGTAGAAAAAGAACAACACTTGTGCAAAACAGATTTTTTAAAAGTGGAAGCTGAAAATCTTGCACCCCTTCATTTTCTTTCTTTCTTTTTTCTCTTTTTGATTTCTCAAGAAGCAGCTAAGTACTTTGAAAAGACTCTTCGTCATGAACCTTGGTGCAGATGGCTTCTGATCCCATTGTTTTTAATACAGCTGTCACTTAGACTCTCTTTGCTGATTTAACAGAAAAAAGGGGAACGCTAATCTATTTCTGCCTAAGGGAGCACACTGCCAGTAACAGCCACCCACTGGGAATGTGGGACTGTTTCAAATATCCTGCTGTCTTTGAGAGAGGCCCGGCCCTTTAAACTGCTTTCACGCCACATTTACACCCTGCCTAGCAGAAGCGGGGGAAGAAGAATCTAGCACTGTCTGACTGAGGCCCAGCGCTACCAGAAATAGGAAGAGGGCTGCCCCTATTTTTACCCTGCCTCCTCTCTCTGTGACAACAGAAAAGAACAGCACGGTTCACTCAATGCAAATGTAGCTGGCGAGGAAAGTGAATAACCTTCAACTGTTCCTTGGTGATCTCAAAAAGATAATAGGCCCATATTTGAATGCTGAACAGACTTGGATTCAGTTATAGACTCTCTGTAAGCCTTCCTTAGAAGCTAAATGATTATAGCATCTTGAGCAGCATCATTATATCAGCTCTTTCCTTGCATTTTCTTCTCATTGTTTCATTCTGAGCCACATCATAGCTCATAACCGATGATTCTTTAGCTTTTGCTTTAATGCTTTATATTAACTCAACATTCTAATATTCATCGAAGGGCTGACATCCCCTATTTACAGTAATCAGCTGTTTAATATGAGGTATACAACTGGGCTTTATGCTGCAATATTTTATTACAGCACACTTTTTAGGAATGCTGGAGGAATCATCTCCCTCTCTTTCTGAAAGAGCTGGATACAACCCTCTGCAGTAAAAATGGCCCCCAGCTGAGACAGCTGTAAATACATCCTTGAAGGTTTATGCTAAACATCGGGGAAGCAAATGGTCTGCAGTTTTCTTTTGTCAAAACCTGGAACAAAATTTGGTCCCCTGGAAACGTCGGTATCTTTTAAGAATAAGGGATAAAGAGAAGAAGAATAATGAAAATAAGTTCTGGTATTTTATATAACTTTCCCTCAGATTTTATTCATATTATCTTGTAGATAATATTCAAACAATATTTTAAAACAAGGCTTTGTAGAATTCAATGGCACAGCTAAACCAGCATGGTTTGTTGAACAAGTGGCAATGGCCTGGTTTATATGTTAGGCTAAGCTCAAAGTAGACATACTTTCACTATTGCTTAGCATGATATGAAAACTAAACTATGATTCTGACAAACTTGACAAATCCGTGACAACAAAAATAATACAAATAAAACTCCTAGTTCTAACCAAATCAATGTGCTTAGTTTCTTCTCAATGTACTCCAAACCTTTAAGCCAATTACTAGACATGATAAAATCACCACACATCCCTTAAAAGTTCTATATGGCCCCTTGATTAAGATCAATGAAACTTTACTAAAAATAATAGTAGAATTTATGAAATTCTTTACATACTGACCAGGGAAAGGAAAATGGATCCCTTTGGATTCAGATCTCAGTAGGAACAACTGTCATAATCATATAAATTATCATAGCCTAGGAACTAGTATGTATACAAAACAATTACCCACACTGGCTGAGATTTCTGGGTTCTGCAATCTCGAAGTATTTGGAAGGTGTCAGACTGGGAAGCTGATTTACACCTATACATCTCATGAAGTTAAAAGATGTTAAGAACATATCTATTTCTAAAGGATGAAAGAAGTTATGCAGATAAAATATGTTTATCTAATGATTATGCACAGAGTTTGAGCCAGACATAAACCTGAAAGAGAACAGAGCAGTTTCTTTAGACGTTTTAATTAACAGTGAGAGAGAAAAAAAGCACTGAGCATTTTGTCAGGTGTTTTGAAGGGAACTGAAAGTTAGTTTAAGTGTGACAGAAGCAACCGTAACTTCAGCATGAGAAAAGTGCTACAGTTTAAATGCGCATAATTACCATCCGTTCTGCTACTAGGCACGTACAATGGAAGTAAAGGAGTGAGTGACAGTTGCCTGGAATTAAGAGACAGAGAAAAGAAAAGCCAACTGGTTCCAGCTCCCTCCCCTTCCATAATCAAAAGTCACTAAGTATAGGAAGAGGAATGCATTGTGTAACCCTCAGACCATCTTCACAGTGAATTTACTACCTGACAATCAAAAAATAAAAGCACTAGAACTGATAGACTGTAGTCCCTCCTTCCCACTGCCACAAAAAGGCAGATGGAATTGGGGGGGGGGGTCCTAGTTTCAGATCCTCTAACAAGTTAATTCAACTGGTAGACTTTTCTAGGTTTTTGTTAACCCAACCCTTGAAAGAAGCAGTACTTTAATATGCATGCTCCCAAAAGTGATTGTAAAAGTCAGGACAATGATCAGATGACACCAGAGTTACAAAAAGCTCTAAGACTATTCTAATGCACTACTGGAAAGTAATCTAAGTGAGTCACAGAACAGTTTCTGGATGCGCTGGTGAGCAAGGTGCATCCATGTATGTCAAGAACTGCAGGTCTTTGTGAAGTGCACATAGGCAAACCCTCCAAAGACAGAACTACACATTTCACCTTGCACTGTGTCAATTTTGATATCATTGGTTTCTCTCTTGATTGGCTGGATACATATGTCTAAACTATAAATGATGAATGACTCTGTTCAGAGAAGATGCTGTGACCAAACCAACCATTTTATAACTTACAGTAATGTATGAACCCAAACCATTTGTATGTCTATTTCAATTTACTGTCTTTATTATGTTACTCAACAGTTACAGTATCTTCCCACACCAAGCCTAATTGCAATTTTTAATAAGGATAAGGGAGCATCACTGACCAGTTTTGCCCAACTGTTAATAAGATGTTTCGTTTTGAGCACTAGATTTCATTAAAGTTCCTTCCTACTTACTAGTAGTAACAGGCTAAGTCATTATTATCATGTTTTGGGTTTCGACTCAAGGCTGTTTGTCTGCCAATACTCCACACAGATTGTGAGCTACCAAAAGACTTGTTCTTTTCTATATAAAAAAAGTTTTAGTGGGTGAATTGTATTTTTTCTGCCTAGACCTGCTCAGAGATGAAAAACTGGGTCCCTTCATATGCTAAGCCAGGTGCTGAACCTATGGCACACGTGCCCAAAGTGGCATGCAGAGCTATGTCAGCTGGCACACGAGCCAATACGCAGCTCAGCTCCATTGCACATGGGCGCACTTTCCTGCACATGCATGTTGGCGGCAAAGCAAAAAAAAAAAGCTGATTAGCACTGCAGCGCCAAACAGCTGAGCTTCAAATTGTTAAATTTAGCTACCAGTTTGCTCAATCAGCTGTTTTTTGGCTCTGCCACATCATGCACATGCATGGGGGGGCAGGGGGAGCATGGAGGGGTTGTGCATGCATGCGCAGGGGCACGCGGCTGTGGCTGTGTGCCCACTTTCGGCACGCGATGCTGGAAAGGTTCGACAGCACTGTGCTAAGCTATACTTTTTTGTCAATTTAACAGGGCAAAAAAAAAAGTCAATTTTTTTTCTAGACACAGAATGTTGGTCCATACCCATTCAGGTTGCTGTTTTCTCAACTATTAGTAAAAAATTAATTTTCTATCAAATATTTGCAGTATTAGAAGGAGTATTTAACTATCATACCACAAACCCAGAAGAAGATCAGAACCAAACCAACTCAAAGCAAAGCAAAGCACAGATCAGCTCTCAAAAACTAAAGAAGCACCAAATTATCATCATCCTACCAGAAGACAAAGGTCAAAGCACTCAAAACAGAAACTAGACAACCAGATCAAGAAAGCTCTAAGTGAACTTACCAAGAAAGGTCAAATCACTAAAAAAGAAAGTTGTGAATGAAATGTAGAGGATCCATCCTACCACACTTCTATGGATAACTCAAAACATACAAGCTAGTCATACCTCTTCATCCAATTCTATTATTCCTGGGGAGCCCAACCTACATAATCACTAACGAATTGAGAAAAAAGGTTGGACACCTCACAGAAGAAAGCAAAAATTCCATCACCTCCTCACTACAGTACCTCTAAAGAATTAAAGATCTGGCAATAGATGAGAATAAAATCATGGCCTCGTTTGATGTCACAGCATTCTTTACATCCATAGACTTAGAATTAGCCAAAGAATCCATGACAGAACTACGACATAACACACTCAACCTAACGAAATATACTAAGACCGAAATACCTAAAATCATCAACTTTTGCCTAACCACATACTTTTAGTTGGATGAACAAATATATCAACCAATAAAAGAACACCTAAGAGATCACCACTTTCAGGGTTTATAGCAGAGACCATAATGCAACATGTAGAATGTATAGCACTCCCACTTGCACAACCCTAGTATAAATCTGGTATGTAGATGACATCTTTGTCATAATAAAAAAGTATCAACTAGAGAACATACAAAGCAAACTATCAACAACAGATGCAAAGAAATAAAATTCTCAAGGGAAATTCTATCCTTTCTAGATATCCTCGTCATCAGTAGAGGCAATGGTGGCAAATTAGAAACACAAGTATATTGTAAAGATAACCACACCATCCAAGTGTTCCACTACCACGCAACCCAACTTACCACAAGAAGTTGCGTAAGAACGCTATTTAGACAAGCACAAACACTGCAGCAACCCTGAAGATCAACCAAAAGAAACAGATCAGCTATACACAACTTCCAACAGAATTGATATCCATGCAACTTTATAAAGAAGCTGTAAAATGCAGAACATTTCCATAATCAAGACATATCAGAAACCACCAACATACTATTACAACCACATAGCATCACAGTAGCACATAAACCAACTAAAGCCCGCCAAAACATCCTGTCAGTGATGGCAAGCCTTTTGGGCACCGAGTGCCCAAAGTGCGCATGTGCACCCAAACTGCAAGGCATGCGTGTGCTGCGTATGCATCCTGTGCTCCCATGCATGTATCCTGTGCCTCATGCATGTGCCCCACTAATACATGGCAGAGGCCCAAAGACCAGCTGGCTGGTGGGAGGCACACGAGCATGCGCGGCACAGACCCAAAACAGAGCTGGGGCAACAACACATGTGCCCACAGAGAGGGCTCTCCATGCTACCTTTGGCACACATGCCATAGGTTCGCCACCACTGTCCTAAGTAAACCAAAAGACCCAGCAGCCCCAGAAGAAAACTGGAAGCATCTACAATATATTATAAGGACTGTAACAGCACTTTGTAGGACAAACAAAACACTGAGAAGACATGATGAAAACTCCTTAATTGCACAACACATGGACAGACTTAATCATAGTTTCAAATAGGAAACCTTAAGCATCTTAGACAAAGGAAAACCCCAAAATCCTTGATAATTCCTGGAGGCATGGCACTCAGAGAAATTGATCATCAACAGGCACAGAGAGATAAACCACATTTGACACCATTCAAAAGAGAGAATAAAAAAGCCAAAAATGAAAGTAAAAGACCAAACACCTTCTCACCAGCATTCAACACCCAGATGAGCAGAAATTAACACCAAATTTACATTAGATCAATAATCAAAAAGCAAACAATACCCAATCAAGGAACTACCAAACTCAGACAAACAAGCTAATAGTAAACGGCAGCCTGTTTGAAGGAACCACTATGACTACTTCCACCAACACTGACAGGATAAGCCACTAGTGTATAAAATGAGACAAACCCTTCTAGTACAGATGATGTTACATGGTTTGGTAGTGAAATGTCTGCAAGAAAACAACCACGCTCAGAGCGCACCAAGGATTCCTTGGTGTTTTTTTTAAGCTTTCTTTTTTCCTGAAACAGACATGGCTTTTTATTTTATTTATTTATTGATCAAATTTATATACCACCCTTCTCCTGGTACTCAGGGCGGTGCACAGGGCAAATATTAAAACATACAATATATACAATTTTTAAAAAACGAAGCTAACTATTGAAGCTAACTATTGAAGCTAACTATTTTAACATTTGCAATGGTATATGAAATATATTTAAGTAATATATATTTATTATATATAAATAATAATATAAATATATAATATAATAAATATTATTACCAAAGTAATTTTCCACTACTTCATACTATATTTCTCTTGGAATGGGAGAAATTTTAACAACTTCTAAGCACTTTTCATGTCTCTAGCCATATAGCTCTGGAAGACTTGCCAGCTTCAAGGGAATGTAACGTGCAGTAAAATTCAATCAAGTAAATAATGGGCCACCACTTTTATTTAAATCTGGGATTTTTTTTGCTTATGGTCCAAATCTTTATAAGACATATCTGGTTGGAATAATATAGCATTCACTGTTTTGTCAGCCAGGCATTTCATCTCATTGCCATTTATTTAAATTTTGTGGTATTGCCAGCGGATTTTCTTTTTGAAGATTTAACATTTCTGACTCTTAATATAACAATGTCTACCAAAAGCTTTTCCTACTAACTCTTTAATGATACAAACATGCATTTTGGGAAGAACTTTAATTCTCAACTTGGCATCCTCAAGATATGTTGGAACAATAATATATGTTGGAGAGGAATTCTGGAAGTTGTAGTTCCAACACATCTGGAAGCTGCAAGAATTGGAAAGACTAGGATAGAGAACTGCTGCAGAAGTGCCATTGGCACTGAGTGTGCCTGTTAACTTATAATAAAGAGAATAATGCTTCAACTTTAAATCAGTTTTGTAACTAGAAGGCCCAAGTTACTGTTTGTTCTGTTTATTATTGATCTCTACTCATTACTCTTTCAACTGCCAGCTGGGCAGATAAGGAATTTTGAGAATATATAATGAACATCCTTTCATAAGAGAAAGTTGAGAAGAGACAAAGAAAGAGAGAATGTGAATACGAATATGTAGTTTTTAAAACTACAACACAGCTATTTGTGTATCACAAAACAATGTGGTTAGAATGTTCTTTATTGTGTGTAAACTGGAATGAAAAACTCAACAGTGGCCAAGGAACTGGAAAATATCAATTTATATTCTAGTACTAAAAAGAGTGCTAAAGAATGCTCAAGCAATTGAACAATTGCACATATTATATTCTAGTAAGATAATATCCAAGGTATTGTGATCTTCAACTATCAGTTGAACAAGAACTATCTCAAGTACAATATGAAATCAGAAAAGGTGGACACAAACTAAGATTATCAACTGATGGGATAGTGGTAGAAGTAAAGGAATTCTAAGAAAATATCATTTTTAAAATCTATTATTCAAGGCTTTAGTCTGTGTTGACCATAACAAATTGTCTTTATCTCATCTAACAAAGAATATGGAATGAAATATAGAATGAAATATTAATTAAATGGTTCAAAACTGGAAAAACAGTACACCTATATATTTACCATGTATGCAGACTATACTGTGATTAGAAGAAAGAGGAATAAAAAGAGAAATTAGAATTAAAATTTGCTGGGTGAAACATCAAATACCCTAAGCATGCTGGTATCTTTTTGATTGCTGGAAACAAGGAAGGTTTAAGGAAACTCTTTTCTGAAGATGAAACAGGAGAGTACAACAAATGTTACAATATTTTTTTTAGAAAAAACACCCTCAGATTAAAGCAATAGGCAATACCAAATCAGTTTTTGGTATAGGGAAACTGATAACTGACTTTATCTTTCCAGATATAAACTGGAGGAGAGAGATTATAATGACAAAATCTGCAACCCCCAATGTCAACACTTTGAGCTAGGCCAGGGAAGGTTAGGAAACAGAGTTAGTAAATCCACAGGATTTAATGGAACTCTATCTATATAGATTGTAGTAACAGCATTTTAAAAGCCTGAAAGCATTTTGCTTCCCTCCCTCTGATACCAAATAAAATTCAGGTAGAATCAGCTTGCCTTTATTTGTGAGAATCAGTTTATTATTATTTTTTTTACTAGCATTCTTTTCCTGTGCTGGATTTAGATCATATTTTCCTAACTGCCCTACCCTAAGGAAATCTATGGGATTATCTACACCCAAACAAAATCTGCTACTGCCAAGATAATGTTAAGCCTTGTGGTCTGTTTGTCCATTTCCAGCCTCCGATTTTGCCCAGTAGCAAAATCTATCTGTTGTCAAAAAATAAACTGAACTAGATACTGCTTCTTGTAAGAAATTAAAAGATGTGTGTAGGGAAGAGAAAGAAAACTCTAGTGACGGTTTGTAGGGATTGCTGTGGTAGAAGCAACTACAAATTAATAATTAAATCTAAGTGTTTATATTGAAGAATCAGAATCAGGCAAGAGAGGCGTCTCAAAACCAAGGAAGTAGGTTTGAGGCAAGATCATTTCATTAAAATGACTTGAATCATATTAATCACACTACCTATTTTGTTATAAAAGGGAGGGGAAATTACTGAACCTATAGCATCTTTGTGACGAAAAACAAAAGATCGCTATCTAATGCTCTAAAATAGCAACTGTATTTCTTCAGTTGTTGCTAAATTACAATTTCTAGCAACCTAAAGTATGGTGGACTGGTATTGGAAGTTGTTATTCAGCTCTGTTTAGAGATTGCCTTAGAGCAGTGGTTCCCAACCTTAGCAACTTTAAGACTTGTGGACTTCAACTCCCAGAATTCCTCAGCCAGCAAAGC
>JANHFQ010000638.1:129422-139600 GCA_032468035.1 Aparallactus werneri
CATGTGAACTCTTACTGCCACTTGCAGCTTCTTTAATTTCGTCATATCAAAGCTGAATGACAGCTTTTACAAATAAAATAAGGCACAGACATGGCCTGTAAGAGCAAGAACCTCATTCAAATTCTTCCAGGCATTAAAACAAATAAAAATGAGAAGGGACATGGATCTTTGTATCAAGTGCTCGCTTCAGCAGCACATACAGTATACTAAAATTGGAATGATGCAGATCTTTGTATCAAATGAGCCTGCCCTGACATGGCCTTGTCTGTTATAGCTTAACTTGTTGTGTGAACCCAGCCAATAAAACACAGAGAATGCATTTTGGGAAAGTAACCCAGGTTTATCTTAATATTACTATTTTGGAGCAGCTTAATTTGGATAAAGCAATTTTAAACATGTTTTTCAAGCTTAGCATTAGATTTGATTAATTTGAGAGCATTTCTTGGCAGTTTACACAAATTAAGCATTTATTGGTTGGATTGGGAGGGAATGCTGCTGCAGCTGGAAAAATTGTGATTTCCAAACCAATCTTGATAAAGAGCTGAATAGTGAAAATTAAAGTGACATATTTGAAATGATGAACTTGAATGTCTTGTTCTTGTCAACCAATGGGAGATTAATCTTTTAAAAATGTGAAACTAATGTTTGATCCTGAAGCACTCCCCAGAACAAAGACTTTAAACAGGATTTCTCCTCATGAACTAGAACAGGGCTGTTAAACTCACAGCCCGTGGGCCAGATACCTCATGCACTGGCCACGCCTGGTTTAGAGAAAAGTAAAAAAGTCACTATACATCAGGTGACGCCTTCTCCAGCAGAAGGTGAAAAGAACTGCAACACTGTTTCTCCCACTTCCAAATCCTGAGGTGATCCAGAAGAATACAATGTTGATAGTACTGAGGGATGCAAGAGTTCAAGGAGGGAGGCAGCATCCCAGCCTCTTCACTAATCATCATGACCAGTGCGATCTCCATACTGAAATCTGACTGAAAGTTTTGAGAATAATTAGCTTCATCTTAAAACCTTTGAAGCTGCAATATGTGACAAACTTGGGAGATAGGAGAGAGGCTATTCAGGATGGTTGGAGCCAGCAATGGTGTCTTGAGAAGTGGGTGGATCTCCTTAAGTGCATAGAGATTATCGTCTCTCTTAAAGATGACTTCACTGCTTGGATCCAGCCACCTGCTACCTTCCAAGAGCCCTTATCCTACCAGTAGGAAAAATGCAGGACACATTCACAACTCTAAGGACCCTATCTAGTTACTGGACCAACCATGTTAGACTAGAGTTCAGTCAATCCTGTAGGAGCTGAATAAGCAGAGTCTAACTCTACAGTCCAATCACTGTAAATCCAGTAATATTATCTGAGAAATCCATGAAAAATTCTCATTATGGCCCTGTGGGTGATTTTTTGATCCAGTCCCTTAGTAAGGAACAAGTCATCTAAAAAGGGCACTGGAAGCAGTCTGTAGAAGCAAAATACTTCTGTTTTGCCACTATTATTGCCACAGTATGCCTCTAACAAAGGCCCTTACCAGTGTCAAATTGTATTTGCTCTTCATTTGTCTCCAGCATTTTTCTTCTATTTCATCTCCCAGAAAACAAACAAACATGCAAACAAACAAACTAACTAACTCAGAGGCTTCCAGAATTGGTAGGAAAAGGCTATGCAGGCACAATCCAGTCTAAAGCCATTGCCACCCTCTCATTCTATATGTTACTAAACCCTCAGACAAACTGCACCAAATTCTTGGGAATTCCACCAAGTGCCCTTTGAACCCAGACTTGGGATAGACTGGATGGATAAGATCTTCCTTTCTGTAGTAGGGAGTGGGCAAGACAAACTTCTAATCAATCAAAGAATGATCTTTCCATGACAAAAGACAAACAAAAACACCCTCCAATTCCATATCATGTTACACCTGTGCTGAGATTCAATAAAACAGTTCTAACAGGTGCTCCATACTGTGTATTAAGCTCTTGATAATTTGGAAAGGACCACAGTTGCCATTCCAGACCTAGGGACCAAGATGGCAATCTGAAGAAAACTGCCAGGCTAAGAACTGAATCAAGTTGCAGATACATATGTGTAATGGAACATGTGGATGATGATCTTGGGAAACAAGGGGAAGAGATGCTGCCAAGGAAACAATCAGACAAGAGAGGCAAGAACCCTCAGTGTCTTAATGGTTAGAGAAAGAAACATAAGAAGAACCCTCCTTAATTGTTCAGATGGTTAAAATTAGTGGGAGGATACTTATACTTTTTGCAGAATTGGTTAATACAGCCTCACAATAAAGTTGTGTTTCCTAGCTTGTTTACTTGGGAGGGCTTACAGTATGCCAGTACACAGCAGGAAAGCTGGTACAAAAAATAGCAGTCCCATCTGTTCCTGAAAGCCCAACCTCACCAATAGGATCTCACATCTGGTTGTCTGGTGGGCAACAAGGAGGGGGGGGGGAGCTTTCTGTACCCCATTGTCTGAAATGACAAATAACTCTTGATCTTCTTCCATGTAGTATCACTTCAAACTGCTATCTTATTCCTCCTCAACTGTCTTTCTTGAGACTAAACATGCAGGTCATGAATGTGTGCATTTAGGTCTAAACATGCTACCTTCTTTTCCTGCAAGGAAACATAAGTGCCATCTGTACATGAGGTACATTCAGCATGGTATATAGTGGGGTAAGATGTTGGAAGGAGTGGAAAGATTTCTACTTTATCTAAGTCATGGAAGTTCTAATAAAGGATGACTGTAGGAATCAAAACAAAGAGCAAAAAGGCCCTAATGACCTGGCACATAGACTTTAATGGGACAGGTCAAAGAATTCTTAATTCTAGCCTATGTATCAAAGGAAACCCTAGAGAGATTCGAGTTATATGGGACAATGAACACAAGGCAAGGAACTGCTAGCATACAAGACAGATTTCTTTGGGGCTATAAGATGGAAACATTTCAGGAACATATTTTTCCCACGCCAAAAGTATAGATACTTTTGTAGGTAAACTAGTTAGGCAGTGTTATGGCAGCCAAATGGGCTTTTTACAGATCTTAATCTCAATGGTAGTAATTGCCTTTAGTTTGTTAATCAATATCCTTACAAAACCAGAATGAAATACATACAGACACTGGCTACCACCCGGAACATTGTTTTTATTTATGCAAACTTCCGGTCCTCAACTCCTCTAGAAGAAAATGGATTCTTCAGCAGAAGATTCAGAGTAATGCTGATGCACATATAAAAATACAATTACTTGTCTACAGAGAGCCACTGCACCAAAATTTCTCTATTACAAAGCACATTTAGAAGCATTTTCAGGGCAAAGCTTCAATGCTGCAGTCCAAAGAACTAAAATGCACTGGGAAACACATTGCTGTCTTTTACAGAGCTTTTCAGATTTGCCCCTGGCTTGACAGAGACTTGTGCCCCTGGTGGCATGTCATGTTTCAGGTCAGTAGTTTTGAGGCTGAAGCTGGTTAATTATTTAATAGGGAAGTGCTGTTCAACATGAAAACTGTAACCACTGTGTGGATTCTTTTCTTTCTTGCTTTCTTTCTGAAAATACTTCTGTTCTGACAACTAGTCCTTTATGTTAGAAAAGCTCCAATTTAACCTTCCACTATCACCAAATTACATCGCTACAAGTTCTCAGATAAGATGTTTGTAGGAAGAGGTTTCAAAGAAACTATTTCCAGGTACTGTAGAAACTGGACTTTTTCTAAAAGGGCAGTGGGATGAAAATCAATTGGGTGCTGTTTTAAGGGTTTAATATGAAATACTGCTTATTTATAAAAATAGAGGAAGTGAAGGAAAAATAATAATATAAGCTAGTTGTTATGCTCTTTAGACTTTCTCGCACATGTTGAAATGTTGATATTTCACCCTGTTTTGTAAGATTGGAACCTCCAAAAATGACAGTTGGGAGCAACATAATCTTTCATAAGAACTTCCAAAAGATTGTGCAATTTCTTTCATAAGAACTTCCAAAACATTGTGCAATTTGTTTCATAAGAACTTCCAAAACATTGTGCAATTTCTTTCATAAGAAATTTCCAAAAGATTGTGCAAATTCTTTTTCAGAAATGATGGCAATGGTAAGAATAATGTTTGACATACTGTTTAGTAAGCAATATTTGTATATATTTCAGGGTAATGCTTGTATGTCTTTGTCTCTGACATGCCGCCTTCTCTTAGACACACACAAATCCGAAAAAGAGAAAAAATAAATACCAGAGAGCTTCATTAACACTTTCCAAGGCCTAGACCCTAAGCTCAGAACTGCAGGCTTCATATAGCTTTGTGCAATGAAACAAGATCAATGGGGAGTGGGAATAGAGCAAATGGATCACCTTTTCCAATACAATTGGCAAATAAGAGGCACCCAAACCTTACTGAGGGCACAGCAGAGGACAAAAAAAATGAAATTCCTTTATTGCCAGACAAAGCCCCAAGTGCTGAAGTGTCTCCTGGGTTTACAATATAAAAGAAAGGAGAGGAAAGAAAGAAAAGCTTCCAGCCATGTCTATAATACAGTATGCAATTTGGTTCTTTTCAAAGAAAAAGTTTAATGAAGCAGGGATAAGGACAGAAGATCGCTGAAGTATATTCTGGTCTCTGAAAAAGGACTCCTGTACATATTTAATTAGATGGGAGTCCCTATCAGCATAAATAGGGCTCCCAATGAATAGATATTACTGGGATTAGACACTTCTAATTTTATGAGTCGCAGCTTTACCTCTCGTAAATCCTCTCCAATAGAACTTTGTTAGAGTTAATAGCACATTCGCTACTGGCAGCAGTAAAATCCTTCTTTCTTAACCATGAGTGGGATTAAACTTTACAATTTTAAAGGGAAGAATGAGTTAAATTCACAAATGAACCCTTCCTCAATTGATTTGGAGAATGAATATCCTTTAGAATGATATTGTCTGAAAAGAGTTAAGGGAAGAAAGAAAAAGTATTATTTTGGACTAGGAGTTTAATATCATTGTAGGAATCAATTTTCCACAGATTGCAAGACAGTATGATTCCCCACATTGTACAGTGCTCATAATGTAGCTTAAACTGTTAATATGGTCATTAGTTACAATACTTGAGAAATAGTTAAAGCAGATGTAAGACAGCATTTACTATGCCTTAAACAGAATTGTGTTAAAGGCAAGCAGATGATTTAACCTGCAGCTTACCCTATCATGTCTTGGCATTTATGAAATATGAGAAAAGAAAAAGAAAAGTCCAGTGTGATGCCACGTTTGATGATGTTTAACTATTTTCTTCATGAGAGTGTTTTAGTGAAAAATTATAATGTAGCATTGACTTCACACTCTTTTAAATTCTAACATTTGCCCTCCATCCCATACAAGCAAATAGCAAAAGTAGAAGCACTTTTCTTTCCCTGCTGTTTGGGTAAAGGTCTCCAAAGGAAGGCAGCAGTTCTAAGAAATTTTATTTGCTTTTAAAAGAGAAAATGTCACTCTTGACAATGTTAAAGAGTTGTGTATAAACACACCTGCAGGAATAGTAATTTACAAGACTGTTTCAATCAGGTGGCTGTGATGACTAGAAGCAAAGTCTAAATGTGTAATGATGTCAGGAAATTGTGTCATGTAAAAGTTACAATAAAGACTTCAAAATTGCCAGTAAACATATCCTCTCAAATCTGGGAGTCTTTCCAATGTGTGGAACAATTATTTGCAGTGGATGGAGATCTAGATCAGGGATGTCAAACTGGCGGCCTGTGGGCCGGATGCGTCACGCATAGGCCATGCCCATCCCAGTTCTGAGAATGGGGGAAATGTTGCAAAATGTCACACAATGACGTGATGATGTGAGTTTGACACCAATGGTCTATATACTTGAACAATATCTAGGGTGGGGTAAGCTATATTAGGATTCAGTGAAGATTCCCTTCTGAGGAGGGGTGCATTTTATAGCTGTTTTAAGAAAACAGGACTATTTGTATCCCTGTGAACTCTGAGCTGAAAATATTTTAACTGAATATATTCGTGAAAAATATCATAGCACAGAGAAAAGAAAGACAGAGATGTGTGGACTTCAACTCCCAGAATTCCCGTTTCAAAAACATTACAGTGGATGAAGTGTACCGTATAAGTTAGCATCAATTTTACATGCAAAACCTTAATGCAAAGGCTGCACACATGCAAACAGCAGTAAAAGATGGTAGCAGTAAAAAGACTATCCCTTTATAAGCTTCCACTCATCAAAGAGAAAACTGAAGGCTGCAATATGGAATGCAGAGGAAAGCAAACTATCTTCTGAAACATCTCCAGAACAATAAAATACTACACACTTTCATTTCAGAGTACACATACACTTTGATTTTGTACTAGCAATAGAAAACCATAGTTCTAACCTTTGCATGAATTGAATTATTTATCTCATTTTTTTTGCAGCCTGCCCTTATCAGTCCTTTTTCTCTTGACCATAATCTGACCATATCAATCCCTAGTTGTTCAAACAGAAGCTCTTTTTCTCCTGCAATCCAATAAAGCACTTAAGCACAAGTTAAACACACTTCTTACTATGTTGTAATTAATGGCAGTTGACTTTGACTGGATCAGCCTTCCGCTCTCAGCTAACCTTGTTGCCATGTGACACCAATAGACTAAATGATCAGCTCCCACTGAGGTGGGTCTATAATAAGATTCTTATTGCTAATGACTTCTATAGTACTTTTAAAAGGGGCCAAGTGCTTTTGAAGTAAGGCATTATTATTTCTAGTTTGGTGATCAAGACTGAAGGTTAAAAGACTTGTCCTAGCATAGATCAGCGTGGCCAAAAAAATCATAGTTCTGCTAAGGAAAGCTTTATAAATAAATTATGCAAATTGCACTGAGCTCAATTATTTAGCTTAATTTATTCTAATACTAGCATCAGAAGAGACGTGTTCCCATTTCCATATAGAACATTACAATGGGCCCTCTTTCCATGTTGTTATGCAAGCTGTATAATTTACTTCTATTATACCCCTACTTTTTCTTAGGAGCCCATAGGGAAATATTTTTTTCATTTTATTCCCACTGCAAATATCTTGGTCTTGGTCGGAGAGGGACTGATTCAAAGATACCCACTGAATTTCATCTTTTGAGAGTGGACCTGAACTTGGATCTTTCCAATTCTTAAACTCAATGTCATAACCCATTACACCACCACCAAGCTCTAAGACACTGAATCTGGAATCACCATATTGAATGCTACAGAATCATAACTGATCTGCATTAATCCAACTACAATAGGTCCAAGAATCTCACACTAAGCATATGTATCTCTCTAGGTCTCTATCACCTCTGTAAAATTATTTTTCCTATATCAGAACCATTGTCCATAGGCTAGAAGGAGAAACTTTTACATTGCAGGCTATTAACTAAGCATCTATCATGGTATGACTATTAAAACAGAGTAAAATACAAATTAATTTGAAATTAATAATCTCCTTTTATATAAAGACAAAGCTCTTTTTTGTGACAGGTGGCTATTTGTCTTGAACTTTAGTTTAACCACTAGAAATAACAGGGACAAAGCAACATCACATTCTGAAATCTTTCTCTCAGTAAATTGTTTCAAGTTAATACATAACAGAATGGAAATTCAATTTAAAGTAAGGGGGAAATGTCTAATTATTTTTTTGGAATGCCACTGATGTTCTGAGCTCCTGGCATTTGCAAAAGGCACTCTAGTCAGATCAGAATGCTTGAGATAAAAGGATATCCTTTTAGAATGATGTCAAAATTAAGAGTAAAATATTAAAAGTGGAACAAAATCATTCATCCTTTCCTGTGATAGATATTTAGACCAATGTGTGTGTGTGTGTGTGTGTGTGTGTGTGTGTGTGTGTGTGTGTGTGTGTGTGTGTGTGTATTCTTCTGTTCAATTGTGTCTGATTCTCAGAGATTACTGGGCAAGTTGCACTGAAAAGCTAGCTGATGCCAGACGTTAGTGTGGACTTAAGAAATAAAGAAGATCAGTAAATAATCTATTCACAACTTCTGTGAGTGCTTACTTTTTGATGACAGTAGGCAACTTTGTATGCATGAACTTCATTTCCCTGTCAGGAATGATAATGCTAAGGTTCAAGAACTTCAGGTTCGGGGGCAGCATAGAACTCACTCTGATTATGCAGGTTTTTTATTATTATTTTAAGGCATAAAATTCATGATAACGTAAGTGTACACTCTAAAGCAAGCTTATAATACTTCAGAAACAGGAAACCTTGGCTTGGCCCATGCATATTATTCGACCACATTTATTTGTTATTCCCTTCACTTGCTCCAGTTTTCAAATCCACACCATGATTAAATGTGGTGCTCAGACACTAAAACATCTATCCTTGTCTTAAGCCCTTGAGGAGATTTTCTTGCTCAATGCCTCTGGCATAAAGAAATACTCCCTGGATGACTCTTCTTTCAGCTCTGTGGCTTATTTTACATATTTTGTTACCTTATTTGGTTATGGCTTAGGACAGAGGTGGCGAAGGTTTTGGGGGGGGTGTCGAACACATGTGCACACGCACATGTGTGTGGCCCCTGCGCATTTGTACACGGTTTCCCCCTCTCCACGCGCAGGTGCACACGAGCTCCAACTCCAGGAAACCTTGCTCTGTACTGCTGCGGAGCTCAGCTGTGCAGTGGAGAAGGATGTAATGGTCCGTACAAGGCTCGGGCAGGTGGGAGGGACCATTTCGAAACCTTTCCAGCATGCGGAGGGTGCGCATGTACGGGTTGGCGACAGCGTGCATGCCCACAAGAATGACGCAACGTGCCACACGGAGCACCCATTACATAGGTTCGCCATGGTGGTCTTAGGATCTTAAATGATTAGTGGACCCATCTCAGAATCATATCACCAGCACCCACCTTAAGCTCTAAGGTAGCAGAAGCGATCACGGCCCAACAGGAACAGGAGTTTCATAGGGGATTGATCAACTCTAATATCTCCCTACATGCTGGTAGTCTATTAGGATAGATGACTTAGAAAAATGCCAAGCAAAATTTCTCTTTCTCTCCGCCTCCCCTCTCTCTCGCACACACATTCCAAAACTATTTACCTCCTTGAAAGTAGCCTTTCTGTAATTAAAAAATGAGACCCATGAAGCATCCAATTCAACAGAATCATCATGAGATACTGCACTTAAGTATTTGTGTATGTGTGTGTGAGAGAGAGAGGGGGGGAAGAGAGAGAGAGGGGGGGAGAGAGAAAGAGAGAGAGAGGCCTGTGCCTCTCCTGTTAAATGATCAATTACCTTGGGTTTTACTGAGCACAGTCCTAAAATTTGAACCCTGCTGAATTTTCAATGATGATGTCACTGAATATGCAACAGAGTCCAGATGTCTCTCATCATGAATCCCACTCAATCCACTATCTATGTAGCTAGTAGTACTGGGAAAACTGGGGGAAGACCTGGCTGAAACCCCAGTAAAGCATATTTCCTCAGAATACTGCCCCAGCCCTTGAGAAAGCTACATGCTTTCAGAGCCCTTGAAGCCTCAAACAAAGGAGATTACTGTACTGGAATACAATCTGAGCTGGAAAAGAAATTTCAGGGACGAATTGGCTCATATCTACACTGTTGCCATATCTTATGCATTAAGCCAGTGTTGTAGTTTACACTTTTTGTATCTGAAATTAAATTTCAGACTTTTACAAATGGTCATGAATAAAGAGTGTTAAAGTGATTTATAAAACATACAAACAATAACAATTTGATGCTGTTAAAATCCTCATCAGGAAAGATTAATTACATGGCATTACAGTAGTGGTCTATTCCATTTTAAAAAGTTTTTACAAAAAGCTATGTGCTTGAGATTGTTAAGTATTTTTCTAATTAACTCTTGTTTTCAATTAATGTAATTTAAATGTGTCTTGTCTCCCCATTCCCACATTGTACTCTCGGTATCTTTTCCACCATCCTAAACTGATTACCCCATTGTTTCCTTAAGATTGTTTTTACCATACTTTTCCATTTACTTTTATTACTTTAGAAACTGACAATTTTGTTTTCACCTTTGTCTGAAGACCCTCCTCCTAATCAAATAATAATTATGTGGATACAAGCCTTTAGAGCCAATGCAGACATATGATATATTGAACATCTCTCAACAGTGCTTGTGTTCTCAAGGGTAAATGCAACATTTCTCCACTGAAAAGGTATGTATGTAT
>JANHFQ010000638.1:251090-265374 GCA_032468035.1 Aparallactus werneri
TTTATGGTATTTTAATGTATTTATTGGTTTTAGCTTGTGAGCCGCCCTGAGTCTTATGATTGGGCGGCATAATAAATTTGAATAATAAATAAATAATAATAAATCAAGTACATAGTACAGCCATATGCTCAATCTTTACCCTGCTTGAGTTATTGGATCTTTGCATATTAATTTTTTGTGATGCATATATTTGTGCTATAGGCTGATTCAATAATACTACATTAAAGAAGTCTGTTAAAGCAGGAATGCTTTTTACAAACCTAATATCTATAGTTCTGGCCAAGTTTATTGCATGAATTTGTGGAATGTTTTAAGTCTCCAATTAAAAAAATATTTTATATATATTTCAATTTTTTCCACTTCTTAAAAATTCCAAGTACTAAATATCCATTGATACATGTACATATGTGCTATTATTTAAGGAATATTAGTAATATTCCTTAAATCTGTATTGTTCATTACAACGCTGCTATTATGAATTAGTTTGGTTTTGTTCTAGAAATGATAGTTTTTATACTTAAGATACTAACCTTGTATAAGTCTATAAGAATCAGCCTATAGCACAAATATATGCATTATGAAATTTACTGTATTTAAAAGATTATAAAGAGGAGAACGAGGGAAACTGCAATAAAACAGAATATATTAAATAATAATTTTAAAACTGTAGGTCACATGTAGATTGTTTTAGGGACAGCATTAAAATATTGTTGAATTGCCATTACCCACCCAATCTAACTTTTGAGTCTGCTGATCGGATAATGATAGCCATAGTCCAATGGATTGATTTGCATGGTTCTTGGTCTAGCTGCCATGTTTGTGCTTTGGCCTCTAATTGAGTTATTAATATATGTTGTCTGAATCTAACCCCTTCCATTTAAAATGTTACTAAAGTCCTTTGTCTGCCACAAAAATATAAATGAACAAACAATTTGATCTAGTTTTAGTCACCTTACACTTACCTATTGTTTGGTTTCTTGCCGAATTCCCCCTCCCCCCCTGATAGCAGATGTTGCCTAGTAATTAAATCTATAATTATTTTCTGTGAATGATATCTACAATACGTATGTTATACTCATTAGACAAAATTACCAAAGTGGTATAAATAATTTTGATTGGGTTTCCATTCCTCCCCATGTATTTTACATCATTGAGGATGAAATTTAGCTTTAGCTCTTCTCCTTAATACTGAACGTTCATATATTTTACACTTTCTACAATAGTTTTAGTAGTTTGCAAGCTTTCTTTTTTCATTTGATTTTAATGGCTTAAACTTTGTCTTTTTTACTTCAAAGACACATTTAACCACTTTTGAGCCTACATGAATATTTGCAAGCTGTGGGTCACAGAAAGAATCTGGAACAGAGGAATATAGATGTGATTGTACAACTGATGGGCCCCAGTAGAAAAACAGACATTTGGGAGGAGGGAGAAAAATATCTTTTTGCAGTTATACATACAGTATATTTTAAAGAAGTTCTACAGTTTTAACATTTTAGAATTGATGCAATTCTGTCTGGAATTTTCTCTTAGACAGAATATCTCATAGCCTTCATGGAATCTGAGAATATCAGGAAAGAGAAAATAAAAATTCCACTGTTACCAATAAATTTATAAGAAATAATACATCATAACTGTGAAATGAAAATAAAGTTTCAGCTACTCATTTTGAAAGATTTAGTCTGGCTCCTAATAAATACTTGAACCTAGTAATATAAATATTAATTGGGACTTAAGAATGTGCAGGAATTAATTCTTGGTTATATAATTAGTGATTATGATGCATGATACATTCGTGGATGCTACATATTTTAATATTTTTATTATTCTAATTGTCTCTATTTTTAATATTGTTTGCCATTCACTTTTTGAGATGGGTAGCCATACAAATAGAATAAATCAATGGGTTTTGGCTTTGCAATCATGTATGAAAAAGTAAGTTGGAGAGCTGGAATCCTGCTTTGGAATAGCTAGGAAATTAATAATTGGATGTATCAATTTTCTAAAAAATATGGGATGAGAAAATCACACATCTTTATGTATCTGATGAACTTGACTTCTCTGTAGAACAGCTTTGTAAAGACCATTGAAAAACCTTGCCCTGGGCAATCATCTCTCTTATCTGCTTAGAAGGAGATCACCAGTATGGTTCCAATCACAGCAGTAGAGCAAATGACTAGGAAAATGGTATTTTAATAACCTTTTCTTAAGAAGCTGATATTTCATTCCATGTGTGACCTGTGCTTTTTATATGAAAAAGCAGCTCACATACATACAGAAGCAATAGCAAAAACTGTGTTTTATTCACCAACTGGTAATAAAAAGAGAGTAGAGTTTACCAAGGAAATTAAACCCTAAAAATCTCTGGGGGATTTCATCTGAATTCAGTACTGCCTTCCAATATCTTCTGTGTTTATCAAAAGATAGTAAGAGGAGTTGCAATAATCCTTTTTCCTATTATTAACTTCAAAGTTTTCTCTCACATTTTTTTTAATGTTGGCAATACTCAGGGTCAACATAAAAGACCAAAGATGCACAAAAATACATTTAAAATCAGAATTCTTAATACTCTACACTATATGCCTGAAATTTGAGAGTGGGGATTTGTGCAAATAGCTGTGAAACAAAAATGTCTGAATGCAGTACTGCAAATGTATGAAAGAAAAATCATGGTAAACCAAAAGTATCTTTTCATTTTGATTTTGAATTGTACAAGAGTTTTAGCCTATATCTTTCTTAAATAGGGAAGTCTGAAGAACTTTATATTTGTGAATTTTGATGTAAAATGATGATCTCCATGTAGGATAATGTATGCATATAGTGCAACCTATGGTTTGAAACAGCTGTTCTCTAAGTTGCACGAAGCAGTTATCTATTCAAAAATGTAGGAAAATTCATTTTGAAAATAAATGTGGGCACTTAAATAAAATGATATAAATTTGCTGCTTCTGTTAGAAAATGTTCAAAAATGTATTTATAGAATCAATTGTTCCTAGCCAATCAACTAGACGTCATGGTAATAGACAAGTATCAAAAGATAGTGGTGATAGTAGATTTAGGGTTGCCAAGTGACAGCAATATCAGGAAAAAGGAGCATAGGAACTTGAAGAAGTACCAGGGCCTGAAGGAGGAACTGGAGAGGATGTGGAAACTACAAGCCAAAGTGTTGCCAATAGTGGTACAGTGGGTCCAACAGATGGCAGGAGCAACATCCGAGTTCTCTGTCCAAAAAAGCTAACTTCCTGTGCAGAATATTTAGACTCTCAGGCTTCTGGTAGGAGACCTGAGATTAAGGAAGACACATACTTGGAGGGCTTAAGATAAGAAAAAACAGTACTAACTTTCTTTCCCTGGTGACAAGTTATAAGTTCCATGTCTGTATTTAGCTTTTGCAGACATTTTGAGATATCTCATTATAGTTTTTCACCCATCTCATTTAGTTTGGTCTGTAGAAAGGGCTAAACTGGATCAGATACAGCAAATCTGTGATTAGATTCTTATATAGATTATTTTTTATTAACGTACATAAGAGTTTTGAAAAGTAGAATAGTTCTTTAAAAGTATATGCTTAACTCCTTGCTCTCTTGCCTTCCCCAGAAGCTGTTAACTCCCAGTGCAGAAAACATTAGTGACACCGTGAACCTGTTTCTCACTTGCATTTAAACAAGGTAGAAATATGCCCTGCTGACCCCCTTTTCTCTGTCCATTACATTGTTCTCATTTTGTGCCCAGCCCATGATGCTTAAGGCTTCCTTGATGATGAAAATAATTGTTTCTCCCTGAAGAAAATAGCATGCAACGAGAGCTGCAAAATGTGTTACACTTCATTTGGCTATCAGCCCTTCCCTCTGGTCGCCAGTCAGGCTCATTTATTGTGTTCCCAAACAGCTAGATATAGTGGAGCATGTAAGGTAAGGAAAACTACTTCACTTGGTTTCAAGTAGTACCACAGAGGAACTTTCTGCCACAATGCTAGTTAAAATCTCCCAGACTGAGCACTTTGGCAAAAGCTGCATTATTTTCTGCCACATGGCACCCAGTTTGGTGATCTTTGGCATGTTCTGAAAGATTTCCAGGATCAACGGTTCCTATAAATACTGACAACTGATCGTGAAAGTACTGTGGGGAGAGGGGGGAGGAGAGATGAGCCTTCTGTGGAATGGAAAAGTTGCTTTCTAAAGACAAAACAGGTGATCTTTTTGCTTTTTTAGGGCAAACTGGGTCACCTCCAGGGTCTAAATAATTTTTGTCAAAAAGCAAATTGTTGTTGTTAGTTGCGAAGTCGTGTTCGACCCATCGTGACCCCATGGACAATGTTCCTCCAGGCCTTCCTGTCCTCTACCATCCCCCGGAATATTTAAATGTCCCAATTTGTAAGTGCTCTGTGGCTAGTTTGTTTCAAAATAAATCCATGCTTCTAATTTGGTTATACTGAGAAACAAAACTAGTTTTTAAATTTTACCTATGGATGTGTAAGTATGACAAAACTTGAATTTGAGCCATGCAGGAAAAATACCAATTATTTCCTCCCCTTTCATGGCATTCATTCACATCTCATTAATAACCCATCTTTTAGGTACATATTTCCAAGACTAATTTTAATTTTCTAAGCCTCTCTAGAGTCACTATTATTTTTCTAGCTGTGTGTATTACAATCACCTATGTGTAATTTATTTGTCCACATACGCAATTTAACATTTGTTAAAGCAAAGTAGAATGAATTTTAAAGGTGCTTGTGATTAATGATATTAATATATAAAGTGCATGAGAGGAACAAAATCTACTCCTTAAAATAATTACATTCAAATTGGTTAGAAGAAGGAAATGGAACTTTAAAAAAAACCCAGCAAACCCTAAAATTAACTTGGAGGTTTACATATTGCAACATACAGGATTCTATTCAATTTTGAATTCATTTTTCATTCATATGCTTTCTTTAAAGAATGGCGCAAGTGACCTGGCTCTTTGTAAAAAATATTACTGTAGGAATGACTGCATGATGGTTCCAAGACAAGAAAAATGGGGACAGTCAAGATAAAACCTGTCAAAAATGCCACAATTTTTTAAATGGAAAGGTTAAAAGGTACCCAATAAACTACTGGGGAAGAGCAAGAATATGTAGTGAAAACTCAAGGCATTAATGACATATTGGGACAAATTCAGCAGGAATCCCAGCTGCTGATGCAGCCATTTTTGAAATAAGGATTTGCACATCAGGTAACAATGTGGAATGTCGAAGGAATGAGTCAGGGTAAACTGGATATCAAGAAGGAGATGGCCAGATTGAAGATCAACTTCCTCTGTGTCAGTGAACTACACTGAATAGTAAATGGCTATTTCCAGTCTTAGGAATTCATTATCAGTTGAGTCATGACATCAGGAAAATTAACAGAGTGGCATTTAACAGAAGCAAGAAACTCACCAAACCTTCTTGACTGTTAATTGTTGCATTACGACTATTTGATTTTGTGCCAGTCCCCTCAAAAAACCCAATTGTCAAAGTGTACACCTCAATAATTGATACAACAGAGATTGAAATAAAGTGTTTGTATGTCAGCATTAAAAATGTTCTGAAGCAAATACATAAAAAAAACCTCATTGTTTACATACCAGATTATTTCAATGTGACATTTGGCAGTCAAGCAGAAACAGGATCACTAGTATCTTTGGATTTGGGGAGACAAATGATGCAGGTGACTGTTGGGTTCAATCTTGCCATGAAAATCTACTACCGCATCCTACAACCATTTGCTTCCCAGCATCCTATTAGATCCCACAGAATCGGCCTCCTATAGGTTCCATCAACCAAACAATACTGGCTGGCAGGGCCACATGGGACAGCCTTCTCTGTGGCGGTGCCGACCCCTTCGAACCAGCTACCCCTGGGGATCCAGATCATCCCTGACCTGCTGACCTTCCGCTGGGCCACTAAAACATGATTGTGCCAGCAAGCCTGGGGCGAATGATTCCATCCAGAGAAAGGTTTTATTGTTTTAACTGTTTTATTGCCTTAATATTTTATTATTAACTACTATTTTAATTGTATATATTGTGATTTTTATTGTTGTGAGCCGCCCTGAGTCCGATAGGAGTTGGGCGGCCTATAAGTTTAAATAAATAAATAAATAAATAAATAAATAAATAAATAAATAGAAATCAAGTTTGACGCCCCGGGTCTAGACAAACCTAGTTTGCCTCAGCAACATTCACTATATCTCTCCACATCATTCAGTCCTTGAAAAGCATTCTAGTTCTTCCGCCATGTCCACCTGTTGCTTTACATTCTGACTGTTCATAGTTTTCACCTCTCCGTTTTTGAGGATCTGGTCAGTTCCCTCATGAATTCATGGATTTCCCAGCCTTCTCTTTCTCCTCACTCATTTACTCTTCTTTGTTTTGCAGGTTAATTCTCATTCATTTCCTGTATGTGACCAAATCATCTCAGTGTACTTTTTCATACTGATTATTCACTTTTCCATTCAGTCTACATTTCTTCAGAGCCAGCCCTTCTGTTTCTACACTCATTTCTTTTCTGTCACGTCCATTTCCCCCCCAAGTTCCACGCTTGATATTAGTGGGAGCCTGCCCCACCTTCAGAATATCTTGTTCCTTTCACTAATCTAATTTTTCTTAGATTTGCTAAGACTTAAGATCTTAGAAGATCTAAGCAGTCACCATTTTCATTCATTCTTGGGGATCAGATTACAGAATTTTCTGTAATTCTGTTACTGCATTTGCACCCATCTATTCAACTAGAATTAAGAATATTTTTTACCCTGCATGCAGTTATCACCAACCTATAGGTTTCTATTTTCAAATAGTCCTACAAAAGCTTTAGCTCTTTCACACATCATTAAACCTACACTTTTAGAGTTTGCAATAGTGGCGAATATCTGTAGCTCGGGTGTAGAATGAGGGTGAAGGTTCATTCTCCGATCTTGTGGGTTGGCTTCTGAACGTTTTGTTACCAGGTTAGGTAACCAGGTTAGGTACCAGGTTAGGTGAACATCTTCAGTGGAGTTTAGGCAGGGGTGGGATTCAAAAATTTTAGCAACCGGTTCTCTGCCCAATTGCTAGATGGGTGTGGCCTAGTCAGCCTCCTGCACCACAGGGGGGGGGTGTTTTCGCCATCCAGAGGCTTTCCTTGAGCCTCTGGAAGGGCAAAAATGGCCTCCCCCGGACTCCGGAGACCCTCCGGAGGCCGGAAACAGGCCCATTTCCAGACTTCCGGAGCTTCTGGGAGGCCCGTTTTTCACCCTCCCAGAGCCTGCGCGTGGACCCTGCACTTACCTGGCATCCAAAACGGGTTGCATGGAGACTCCTGGGAGAGGAGGGATGGGCGGGACCAGCCACTCATTGCAACCACCGGTTTGGTAAACCAGATGTAAAATTAACATCTGGTTCACCCGAACCAGTCTGAATCTGCTGAATCCCACCCCTGAGTTTAGGGGATGTCAGTGTCAATGTTCTTCTGTTTATAAGGGCTTCACGTGTGGGTATGTCGTGAGGGTCTTTTGATGGGTCTTTTGATGGGTCAGTTGTGAGTTATCAGTGAGAGTCTTGTGATGGGTCATGTGACATCAAGTCAGGGTCGTTGGGAGGTGAACTGCAGGGGGGAGTTTCGTGGGTTGGTTGAGGGTCAGTGCCTTCTCTGGGTGGCTGTGCGGGTGGTTTGGATTCTGAGGGGTCCACAGGCTGGTTGTAGGTCCATGTGTCTGTTGATGGAATTGCCTGTGGAGTGCCAGGCTTCAATGAACTCACAAGCTTGGCGGGTGGTAGCGTGCCTGATGATTTTTTGTTGCTCCAATTGAATTGGTACTGTTTGGTGTCGATGTGGGTAGAGATTAAAGATTTGACAGCCAGAATCCTCCAATCCCTAGGAGTAGCAATAGCCCACAAACCCACCGCCACACTCCACCAGAAATTATCCAGAACCAAAGATGAAACAAAAGGATGAAAGAAACAATTTATAATCTACAAAATCAATTGTAATCATTGCAATGAATAGGACAAACGTCATGTCAATTAAAAACCAGGATCCACAAACATCATCTCACAGTCATTTGCCACGATCCCAAATCCTTCAGCTCCACTGAAGATGTTACCTACCTGGTAACGAAATATTTGGAACCCAACCCACAAGCTCAGAGAACAAACCCCCATCCTCAGAGTTCTTGGTACTCTGTGAACTTGATTGTTTGCTTTCAAACGTTTCATTGCCATATTAGATAACCTCATCAGTGCTAGAGAGTGGAGAGTTTGAAACATGAGGACCCAGCAGACCTCATGATCTTGCGAGGACTGTGTTCACTCCTAAGTGAAGTTTTCTTTATATAACCTGGCTTTCTCCAACTTTCATATGTGTTGAGACTAGAATTCCCAGTCACAATCACCCCATCTATGTATCTGGAGAGCATCCAGTTGGGGAAAATGGCAAAGTGAATTTGGTGCCCGGCTGCTACTAGATTTCAAACGTGTTAACAGGCTGTCCATTCTGATTCCAGATCCAAGATTTGAACCAGAAGATTTTTGATCTGCGAGGCAAATTTAAGCGCCCCGCTCTTCGCCGGGTGCGTCTCTCAGCTGATGCCATGATGCAGGCCTTGCTTGGCTCCAAGCACAAGGTCTCTATGGATCTGCGGGCCAACCTGAAACAGGTCAAGAAAGATGACACAGAGAAGGTGAGACCGGAAGGATCAGCAGCCAAGAATGAGAGGGAGGGAAGAGGAAGTGGACAGATGGTGGCTTCAGAGTCATTTGTCTCCTTGATTTAGGAAAAGAGTGGGCAATCTTTGTTAGGTAGAGACTTTGAAGTTGGTTTGGTGGGTTTTTAGTCATTTAATCTGTCTCACACACAAACACCCAAAAGAGCAAAATTAGTCCTTTTGGATAGTTTGAATATATTATGTCCTTCAAGCCTCTTCTGTGGAGGCTCTGCAGACCACAAATGAGGTGTTATATTCCCTTGTGGCCTCCAAACATTCCCCTTTCCTGTTCTAGGATCATTGTGGAGTGGCTGAAGTTCTAAACTATCCAAACTCTGCATACTTGCCTGAATATTTACTTACAGACTGTCTATTCATTCATTGGTAGTGAATAATTTCCAGGCACAAATTTCCCATCAGTGACGTTGCATGTCAAAGTCTTAAATTTAGTTCTTGGCACGTTGGGCTACATTTTACACCCTTGCAGCAACCTTTTATTTTTGTTACCCATAAATAGAAATCTTAAAGTTCACTTGGGAAGAAGAAAGTCGATTTAGATGGCCTGTGAGCCCTTTCTCCAATTCCTGTTTTTTCATAAAAAGTTCAGCATTACTTCCAAAGCTGCAGGAGAATGCACAGGGAAGGGGTCAAAAGAGTCAAGATGGCAGCCAAAACAATGCACAAAGCCCTTTTCATATGTATTATCTTTATTTATTTTTTTATTCCTTCCTGGAGGACAGCCTTGCAAAACTTTTTTTTCCCCAGGACATTACAGGGTTTCTCAACCATAGCAATTTTTAGACACGTGGACTTCAGTTTCCAATATTCCCCAGCCATTCTCATGCTGGCTGGGGAATTCTGGGAGTTGAGGTCCATGCATCTTAAAGTTGTCAAGGTTGGGAAACCCTGGTATAAAGGAAAATGTATAAAGTCTACTTGGGGAAAGGCAAATAGTTGAGTTGATTCTGAGTTTTGAAAAACCTCTGCATTTCAAGAACACATGTAGTAGTGCATCTCCTTTCTTTAGTCTGATTACTTATCCAACCAAGACCGCAGCTTAGAAAATGTGGGGAAAGTTCTCATAACAAGAGAGATCCCTCTGGTCTCATCCAGAGAACTGAACAGTGCAAAATTAGGAACACCCAATTACATCACTGGCCATAAGTAACCTTGCCAAATTTGGGGATTTAGAAAAGAAGAACATTCTCAACAGTAAGAACCATCCATTAAAATTTCTATGGTTTGATGATTCCACAAAGCAAAGGGGAACCTGAGCTTCTATGGAATAGTGATCATGGTGATAGACTAAGAGCAAAGAAATCCAGACTGTAGACCATTCTTAGCTTTGGAAGCTCCATGAGGGACCTGGAGATCAGCCACTGTCTCCCAACCAATTACATGGAGTTGACATGAGGAAGAATATGAGGAAGGAGAGTTGTTTAAGCTGCTCTGAACTTAAAGAAATAAAAACATAAATGAACTAACAGGACACGTTACTCCTCCCACAAAGCCTGGGGCTCCACTGATTTCCTGACCCTTGGTCTCTCCCCCCCCCCGGGGAGAGTCGGGCCGGAGGTGATTGGCGGAAGAATATAGATGCTCTGAGCGGCATGGAAGGGCGCAAGAAAATATTTGAGACCTCGGTCGCAGGGCAAGCCTGAGGCACGCAAGGTGAGAGAAATTCTTTCGGGGGATGTATGAATTGAAATATAAGTAGTCTTCAACTTACAACCATTTGTTTAGTGACTATTTGAAGTTACAGCAGCACCAAAAAAGGCTATTTACAACTGGTCCCTATCCAATTTTTCCATATTACTGGTAGTCCTCAACTTACAACAGTTCATTTAGCAACCGGTCAAAGTTACAACAGCACTGGAAAAAATGACTTATGACCATTTTTCACTATTACGTGAAAATGACTTATGACCATTGCAGCATACTAATGATCACATGATCAAAATTCAGATGCTTGGCAACTGACTCATATTTATGACAGTTGCAGTGTCCCAGGGTCACACGATCACCTTTTATGACCTTCTGACGAGCAAAGTCAATGGGGAATCCACATTCATTTAACAACTTAAGTGGTTACTAACTTAAGAACTGCCGTGATTCACTTAACAAATGCAAGATTTGTTAAGTAAGATGGTAATAAAATGGGGCAAAAATCACTTAATCATTGTCTCATTTAGCAACAGAAATGTTGGGTTCAATTGTTGTTGTAAGCCAAGGACTACTTATATCCTAAATCCTTATAATTCCCAACAACTTTTGCTACATTAATCCAATTTTGCATAACAACCCTAAATCTGGAGAATTTTAGAAAAGTGTTTTTCTTCTGGGTGATGAAAGGTTGCAGACCCTTGCAAACTAGGGTATGGTTGTTCAGAACAGTTTCGTAAACTTTCTCCTATCTTTGTCTCCCACCCTTTCCCCCCTCTTTTTTCAGGTGGGGTTTCCTGTGTGATCTCTGATCTGTAGATGCTATCAGTCCCTTGTGAAACCTCATCCTCTGACCACATTCATCATTGGAGCAAAAACCTCACCTTGGAATTTTGTTCTGCAAACTGTAATTTGTCTTTCTGTTGCTTTGGGGAGCATCTTAGCTCTGACCCTCACCACAAGAACAATATATTTAAAACTTGAGGTATGCATGCTTGAATGGATAGTACAAGGAGCAGGTGCCACCAAGTCTGGATGAGCTGCAGAAGATATGCTTTAGACCAGACATAGTCCAACCTTGGGAACCTTAAACCCTTAGACTTTAACTCCCAGAATTCTCCAGCCGGCCATGCCAGCTGGGGAATTCTGGTAGTCAAAGTCCACAAGTCTTAAAGTACTAAGGTTGGAGGCGCCCTGCATTAGATCTTGAATTTGCTCAATGCCTCTCAGTTCTCATTAAAGCAACTCAATTCTTCTTTCAGGATTCCACACAAACTGCTTTAAAGGTGGCGTGAAGAATAGATTTCTTAAAACAGGACAGTTTCTTTTCTTTTCTTTTTTAAGTTCTTGCTGAGATTTTAAAAGAGTTGGGCCTCACATGGTTGGGCTACTTTAATCAAGAAAAGAGAGATGTTCCTTTAGCAAAAATAATTCCATAACAAGCAAAAGCAATTCCAAACCATCCTAACAGTAAGATGATTCTATCTAAACAATTGCGGCCACTAGAAGCTGTGAAGAGTTAAGATTTTGAGCATCTCTTTGTTACAACCTAATGGTTTGTTACAGCTCAGATATGGTACAGGTAGTCCTCGATTTACAACATTTCATTTAGTGCCTGTTTGAAGTTACAACATCACTGAAAAATGTGATTTGTGGCCATTTTTCACACTTAAGACCTTTGCAGCATCCCCATAGTCACGTGATCAAAAATTCAGATGCATGGCAACTGGTTCATATTTATGACGGTTGCTGTGTCCTGGGGTCACGTGATCCCCTTTTGTGACCTTTTGACAAGCAAAGTCAATGGGGAAATCAATGATTCACTTATCAACTGTGTTACTAATTTACCAACCACAGTGATTCACTTAACAACTGTCACAAGAAAAGTAGTAAAATGAGACAAAATTCACTTAACAAATGTCTTGCTTACCAACAGAAATTTTGGGTTCCATTGTGGTCATAAGCTTATGACTATTCATTTAGTGACCATTCTAAGTTACATCAGCACTGAAAAAACTGACTTTCACTTTCTTGGGAATTCCTGTCAGTTTATTTTGGGAAAACCAACCAACCTTTGATCCTTGGCAATAACAATTGGCTTTTTATCTATCATGGCTCCGGGGCATTTCCCTTGGCACATGTCAGCTTCCTGTACCACATGAGTTTTGGGATTAAGATTTGTTAAATGCTAGTATTTTGCAACAGTTTCTACCCTCATTTCTATCTGCAAAAATATTCCTTGGCCCTACACAAACAACACAAATGGTGGTTGGTCTAACTCAGCTTTGGTTTGGAAAGATGCCCCCACTTCACCCTGCCCAGAGAGAACCAACATTAGGCATCGGATTAGGAGCAGGGAGATCCAGCTTCAAGTCCACTCTCATCCCCTCAGGAGTGGCTTTGAGCCATCCTCAAGGTTGTTGTGAGGGGAAAGGAGAAGAGGGAGCACTGTGTATGTCATCTTGAATTTGTGAAGGGATGGAAATTCAGCAGATAAATAAATAAAAGACTAAAGTGAACTGGGAATAATGGGGGCCTTTCATGAAGGCTGGTAGGAAGCAATTTTGTGAAAGTACCTACAAGGTGCTCTCAGCAGCTTACACCAGACATACACCAGACGTTCTGAAACTACAATGAGTTGGCGGAGAATCAAACTAGAGCCGTGGTGGTGTAGTCTGTAGAGTGCTGTGCTTAGAGTGCAGCTGCCTGCAATTAACTGCAGTTCGAATCTCACCAGGCTCAAGGTTGACTCAGCCTTCCATCCTTTTGAGGTGGGTTAAATGAGAACCCAAAATGCTGGGGGCAATATATGCTGATTCTGTAAACCACTTAGAAAGGGCCGAAAAATGCCCTGATAGGCAGTATATAAATATAGTGCTATATTACTTTTGCTATGATTGTTTAATCAATATATAACATTCTACTGAGGATACTTGATTATGAGTTGTTTTGTATTCTTCAGGTAACTTCCTGAAATCTGTAGAACATTATGAAGCATTCGAAAACCTGACATTGGGACGGGCATGGAAAGATAATACAGGCCGGGATTTAAATTCAGTAGCCTGTGAGCATCTCTGGAGAATTTACACATTACTGGCAGACAAAATGCTAGCAAATAAAGAACATCAAGAAGCTATCAGAACTCTAACAAAAGCTTTAAGAATGGCAGTAGAAGGTGAGAAAGTAATAATATTCCTGCATTGTCTTTTTTCATATGCAAGACTGGATTTTCCCAAAAATAAAGTAAAAAAAATAGAAGAAGAAAAAAACCAAGTGACTGATGATTGTTTTCAATGAAATTCAAAGCAAATGCTATCAATGTATTTCTAAACCTTATAAAAATACTTACTTGTGGACAACTAGGAATCCATTTATTTCAAGAAAGCTTTTAACTCTTAAAAATGGAGTTATTCAGGACTACTACTTTAAAAAATGAGTCTGTAGTCAGAAATAAGCCCTCTGATAACATTCAGAGTTCTTCACTGATTTCTTTAGAGACTCTACTTATGCATTAAAATAAGGTAATGAAATCTTAAGGTACATGGCTCAAGTACATGTATATGTATAGATTTTTACTTAATGGAGCATCACTATTATGCCAGTACTTCTTAAACAAATGATTTTAATAATTAATGGAGTTACTGTAGTTTTAATTCTAGACATTGAGTCATATGGAACCTCTTTTTTTGTAGTGCTCCTCGATACTTTTTAATTGTAATATATGTGGGAATACATCAAGAATATAATGTACTAGCTGATGACCCGGCCTTGCCCGGGTGTATATTTTTCGGAATGCCATCTTGCTCCCTCCCTCCTTCCCTTGTCTTCCCCTCCATCTTCCTTCCTTCCTTCCTTCTTTGTTATTTCCTCTCTCATTCCCTCGTGTCCCTCCTCTGTGTTCCTTGCTTTCCCATTTT
>JANHFQ010000655.1:59889-72658 GCA_032468035.1 Aparallactus werneri
TGGACAACGCTGGCTCTTTGGCTTTGAAACGGAGATGAGCACCGCCCCCTAGAGTCGGAAACGACTAGCACGTATGTAGGAATTCTTTGCAAAATTGTACCAAGAACAGTAATTGGATGATAATCATTACATTTGTTCATGGAATTTACTTGTAACCAAGGAAACCAGGTCTGTCATTTGAATTCTGTGCATTGTCTTGAATAGATCTGTAGCTTTAGCCAGATAGTTCATTATATTTGTAGTGTGCTCTTTTTGCAAAGTGATACTCATGGTGTTAATTCCATTTATATTTGCTTCATTCTATGGAGTAGACTGAGATTGACCTTGGGCCAATCACTCTCAGTCAAGCCTACTAAACTTTGTTTGCTGGGTTGAGTTATTTTGAAAATAATGAAGGTGGGATATAAATACAAGAATAAATAAATAAGTAAATAAATCTACTACAGGATGACAGACCCCTGCCATATGTGTGTGAATGGACCTAGTATATAGAACGACCAGTGCCAAAATGTAAGATCTATAGATAGTAATCCTCAATGTTAGGCTGTCATTTAATGGGGTGAAAATTAAGTTTTGCAATTTTTTTTCATTGAGGGGTTCTAATAATGTGTGTTTTTACACCAAGAATTCAAATGTGCTATTATTTTTGCAATTGCATAACGTTTAGCTTGGTATGATAAATCATTGTCTGATCATATACGCCACAAACGTCTCTTGTAACCCAAATATAGTTAACTTTATCTTCTCAAAATTATGCCTTCCTGGTTTTTCTTTGAAGATGCTTCGTTTCTCATCTAAGAAGCTTCTTGGATGAGAAGCGAAACGTCTTCAAAGAAAAACCAGAAAGTCCAGTTGTCTCTTGAAAAAGCACCTTGGGGACTTATCTAGCTAAGCAAAAAACAACCCATGCAATCATAAACTAACATCGGAAAGTATTTATCCGAGTTACAAAAATGTTTTAGTGAGTTTCATCAAGCCTTGTTTTGATTCGTTCTTTGCCATGAGGTGCCGTCTTGCTTCTTGGCCTCCGATATAACCCTCCCATTTGTCCTGTCTCCACTCTGCTTGCTGCCGCTGTGGCCTGTTTCACAGATTTCTCTATTGATAGGGCATGACAGGGCCACTGTGGCACTTGCATTGGTTCGTAAAAAATGCTTTATTTCCGCTGGAGTCACTTTGCACGTCCAAGGTGGCTCACATGCACCTTCAGTCAATCAGCTCGCATTGATTAAAGGCATTTTTCTTGCAGAAAAATCTCCCAGTGCGTCATTGTCATCACTGCTCAAGTCAGTGATCTTTGCCACACCTGCTCTCCTCTCTTGAATGTCACGCAAGACTGTCTGGATCATCATTTCACTGAAAGCGTATCATGCTGAGCGCTGAGCGGTTGGCAAAACAGCATCTACTAAAGCCTTCTTTTGCAGTCTGACTTGCTGCAGCCGGAACAACACATGACACGGCCCTTCAATCCAGGGACATTTTATTTGATCTTGAACCAGCAAGAGTAGTACACACCAATGATGTATTCCACTATCACTCTTAAGTTTTGGAGAGTTTTGCCTTTAAAGCTATGTTTTGAAACCCATATTCGACAAAGCCTATTTGCAGTTTCAACCAGTATGAATGGCTTACGGGGTCAATTTCCAGAAGAGCCAGATCTGTGGGAAGTTCTCCTGTCCTTATTGCCTGTGTGATCCTATATCCATACACTTGATCCGTAGAGAGATCCTTTACAACACTGTTGCTCAGTGAAATGAGAGGCTCACCAATTGAGACTCTGGTGAATGAAGGATGTCAAGGTCTGTTTCAGTGTCTAGCACGTTGCCAATTTTACCTACCCTTTTGTTGGTAGACAAAGTCTTCCCATCCAATTTTGTGATGAAGTGCCGTAGAAGTAACTCATTTGTGTGGAGTGCACACACCAACCAGATCTACTTCCAGTCAAGCTTGATCTCTACCCAGTGCATGGCACCACCTTCACAGCCAATATTAACATTTGTAGAATCTCCTCCAATGGCCTTCAAGCTTTTGTCAATGCCTTTCTTCTTCATGGAATGCACCAGATTATCTGCAAACTGGTTTTCCTGTTTTTGAGCCTTCCTCTGGAGTGAAATGATATTTGGACTGATACTCCCTCTTCTTACAGAGCTCATCCAATTCTTGATCTAGGAAGCATAATTTTTTCCTGGGCTTTCTTGACTTTATTGTGGTCAACTACAATAAAGACAATATACTCTTGTCTTCTTCAGTGATCAAGCCAGCATCTATGAAGGCAGCTGTGGTAATGGCAGCAGTGGCACGTAGACCAACACTATATCTTGTGCTCTGCATAGCGGCATTTATTATTTCTAATCTATTGTATTCTGTCTTTTCTTTTTGAAGTAGAGAGCACATGTGTTTGGTCATTTGTCAGTATCGAAATGTCTGGAATACTTCTGTGCTTATATTTAGCAAACCTTTGTCTCATCGTCCTGCTGCTTTTGTCTTTTGACTAGTTGTTTTTGCTCGGGCACATCTGGCAAACCAATCCGGTGTGATCCAAAAGAACCAATCTTGTCTCTCTGACCTTTAACGAAAGCAAGTTCCTTCAATGGCATCTTCGTCTCCGTAGGGCAAGTGCAGTTAATGTGCCCTTTTTTAAGCAGCCAGCAAGGCAGCTGAATTCTGCACACAAAACAATTTGACACTTGCAGTTGAGGATGTCAAACAGTTTGTCAAGTTTTGGCTTCCGGTAGCGCCGGTCTGGCTTCCGGTAGCGCCAGTCTTTGTCATTGGCGGCTTTTTTGCAAGCCGCCGATCTGCCGCTCCACAAAAAGCCGTGGAAAGCGGCTGTCCAGCGGCTTTGAAGTACCTCTCCCGGGCATAGGGAGAAGTCAGGAGCGTGTTGGACGGGGGTAGAGCCTCAGAAGACCCCTGGCTAGACAGGCTGGGGGTCATATTGGAAGGCTCCTCCCAGACGTCCACACCACCTCCGGAGCAGCAGATTCCTCTGCTGTTTTGCACAGCAGAACGACATGCCGTCTACCCCTGTGGATTTTATACAACCTAAAAAGGATTATTGAAGGTGGATTGGAACATGGAATAGGAACAGTTTATAGCAAGTATTGATTTTTACTCTGGATAATTTATTCTATTTTTGCCCTTTTTTAAGCAGCCAGCAAGGCAGCTGAATTATGAACACAAAACAATTTGACACTTGCAGTTGAGGATGTCAAACAGTTTGTCAAGTTTCACAGTGAAAGTCTCTTTGGCATCTAGCTTTCCTCCACCAAGAGATACATTTTTGGTTTGATCCCACCTCTCTTGGATCTTGCTCCGGATTGTCACTCGAGAATTTACAACTGGGGTCACAAAAGAACTGTTCGCTCGTTCCCACTTTTCAAGCACTTTTGGATATATATCTCTTGCTCTTTTTTCTCTTAACAGGAGGATCTATCTGAGAATGCCTCACAGTGTTGGGAGTTCAGACGGCCGGCAACAAGTCTCTGCCAGTTCTAGTTAGGTTGCTCACATGAGTGAAAGTTCTTGTTCTTTTTCTAGAAGCCATTATAGATTAGTTATCATACTCACAGGAAACGAGGCCAGCAGTATTAACACTCTCAGACAAAATAACATTTAACAAAAAGAGAAAGACAGCTGAACTTGTGAAACGAAACAAAATATTTAAGTTACATTTATGTAGTTATTTACCAAGCGCATCTAAATTATATTAAAGTACTGTAACCAAAATATCTTTACAATCCCCAAGGCAGGTCACAACTTTTGACCATCCCTAATGTTTGGAAATTTAAAGTTTAAAAAGTTGACATGCCCTAGAAACAAAACAAACAAAATATTAAGAAGTTATGATATTTATGTAATTACTTACCAAGCACATCTACATTATATTAAAGTAACCAAAGTATCTTTACAATCCTCAAGTATGTCACAATATTTGAGCACCCGTAGTTTGGAAATTGAAAGTCAAAAAATCCGACATGCCCTAATAGGTATCCATCCCTATGCTGTGGCATTTCATTGTCAGCTGGCTCTGAAATTTTGTCTTAAATGAACTTGTCTGCATTTACATGCTATTATAGGCTTCACTTATAGAAAATCTAGCCAACTTTTCATGAAAGGTAATCTTAAATTGTGACATAAGTATAGCTTTATACCTGGTTGTTTTAATTGTTCTGTATTGCAACTGTTGAATAATAATTTTATATTTTCATTGTAGCCTTGAGCAATTTTGGGAACAAAGGCATTAAAAACTCTTAATGCCTCTACCAATAAACTGAATCAAAAAGCTTCATCAACTTCTCGTAGTTATTTCATTTTCGTGGATTATAAATAGTCTATTCTAAGCAACACAGCTATTATTAGACTTTGCTTCAGCCAATGAGCTATGAGTATTTTTCATTTTTCTTTCTCCTTTTTCATGATGGTAGATGTACATTAGAAGAAAACAAATATTGAAAGAGAAAAGCAGTTGTGAAACAGTATCGTTCCAGGTGAATTTTCTCACCATGGTATTCCTCCATGTAGCTAAATGTAGCTACCCGTGTACCTAAATTACAGCTTTCAGAATTTCTAGTCAGCGATGTTAGTGGCTGACTGAAAATGCTGGAAACTTTAGATTTAAATCCAATTTTATTTTGAACAGTTCATCCTCCTAAGGAAAAAAAGGGCTTCCAGGAGGTACCTGCTTAAGCATTATACCTAATTTCTTGTTTTTAGCAGTCATATCAACAAGATATCGGCAATTTAGCACTAATCCAAATGCAAAGCACCCTAAAAAAATCTTCAAGAAATTAGTAAAATGTATGAATTAGGCTCAAAAACATATAGAGATGTTTTTTCCTTTAAAGAAATAATAAACAAAAGTTTAGATGTAATCATTTGCACACCTGAAGACTGAAAAAATCCCAGTTTTCTGTCCACCAACAAACTTTCTGTTACTGGCTTTATTTTCTGCTCATCACTGCTTGCCTCGCCCGCCGAATTCAAATTTTCATTTTCAGCTTCATTTGATGAGGATGACGTGGCGGCAGCACTGAGAGATGCGTCCTTGGTTTTTCTAAGCTCAGGTTTCCCTGTCTCTTTACAGGCACCTTTGCTGTTTCCCTTCCTGGCTGCCCCTCTCTTCTTGTTCTTTTTCTCCTCGTAGAAGTCTTCATCGGAAGAAGACATGAAGTCGCCACTCGGTTTTTTTGAATTCCTCCTTTTAGGGTTTTTCTTCTTCTCTTTAGCTTTCTCTCCCTTTTTATTTAAATTGTCTTCCAAAGGGTCATCGACCACTTGGTTTGGGGGAGACTTCTCAGCATCTGAACCATTATCTTGGAGTTTCTTAGAAGTTCTCCCTCTTAAGTTCCTGCCTGTTTTTCCTTCAAGTGTTTTCTGGTTTTTACCGCTGCTTCCAGAAGCACTGGAGCTTTCTTTTTCCAGAGAAGGCTTCTCAATTTCAGAACAAGAATCACTTTGCCTCCTTTCAGAGGTCTTCCTCTCATTTCTGCTTTTTTCTTTTTTGGCTTTTTTGATCTCATCTGAGGACTCGCCACTTTGTTCTTGCTTTGGGGACTGCCCTGCATCATCAGAAGATAAATCCCGTAGTTTTCGCCATGGTTTGCTTTGCTTGCTTGAAGTGCTGCTATTGTCTTTTCTAGAGGAAACATTCTGTTTCCCTTTCAATGCGCTCTCTTTGCAATCTTGCACCGCCTTTACTTTAACAGAGGCCTCTTTACCAGGTGTGTCTTCCAAAGAACTGTCTGCCTTCTCCTTGTCTGAAATTAAACTTTCATCAACTTCACTGGGCAATTCATTTTGCTGCTTCTGGTTTGATTCTCTCGTTTCTTTTTCAGATAACTCCTCTTCCACAGAAACATAATCTTCTTTCTTTGGCATTTCTTTTGTAGTTTTCTTAGTTTGTTCTGTTTTGGCTGTATTGTCTCTTTCCAATTCAGAATCATTATTAGAGGAGTCGGAGTAGTTCTGGCGTTTCTTTTTAGCAGCACCTAAATCTTTATTTGAATTACCTTTCTTAGCATCAAAATCTGAACCAGAAGTAGAACTTTTCCTTTTTCGTTTTCCATTCTCCTCCTTCACCATTCGCTTCTTTAATGTATTTAGTGCATCCTTGGATATTTCATTGCTGCTATCAAGATCTGAAGAATTCTGGCTCATCATGGCTACCTCTTGGAGAACAGCGGGCATTTCATCAGAATCAGAACTCTGGTCTACAGCAAGTCCTTTGTTTGACTGAGGACTGCAAATGGTGTCGCTCGGAGAACTTTGCTTGTCTTTTTTCGTTTTGGACTGTGTGGTTTTTCTGCCATACTTTTCACCATACGGTTCATTGCTATCTTCCTCAGAATGAGAAGTTAAGTTATTTATGTCTGTTGGACGCCTTAAAGGTGTAGTTTTAACTCGTGGAGACCTTCTGAGATCTTCTACCTGTGAAAGGGAATCTTTTTCTGGTATGCATTCAGAACTACAATTTTCTTTTCCATCTTCTTTGTCCTCCCCCTTTTCCAGTTTTTCATCTGGATCCTCAGGTTTCACAGGAGAAGAAGAGAAGGAAACTGGTGTCAATTTTACAACCAATTCCTTCTTAACTTTGGGAGAATGTATCAACTTAGTCCCACTTTTACTATCTTTAGATTTATTAGTATTTCCTGAACCATGTTCTGTTCGGTTTGCAATACTCTGTCCACCTGCTTTCTGCATATCCATACAGGATTCAAAAATATCCTCAGGAACAGATGAGGGAACAGAAACAATGTCCATATCTGTTGCTTCAATGTTATTAGGTTTATATTGAAGCTCTTCACTTTTGCCAGACTTTTTATCTTTGCAGTTCAATTTTTTGTTTCCCGGCCGTTCTGTTACTGGCACACTCTGATCACTGGAAGGCTCACTGACTTCCGATACAATTTTAGTTTCTTTGAATTCTTTTCCTTCTGTTCTTTTCACTTCACTGTTACTTGTTTTAATTTCTGATTCTTTCTCTTTGGTATGTTTCTGTTTAAATTTAGCACCCAGAGTTTGAATCTCCAGGTTCAGACCTTCCTCCAATGCTGCATGAGCCTTTTTAATGTCATTTAACACAGACTTAAAAGCCTTCAGCTGACGTATATGTACTGTTCTGTTTATTTCAGAATTTTCAGTTGCCTCCTTGAGAAACTTTATAAAACTAGCATTCATGTTAGTTGTGGTTTCAGCAAGCTTTTTTGTTTTTTTCAGCAGTACTTTTGGCACCATTAACGCTTTGTAAGAATAAGTTAGAGAACCAGAATATGGATGATCTAATTTCTTTTCTTCTCCATTACAATTTGAACTATTTTTCTTTGAAGAATATTTAAGAGAATTATCATACATTTTATTTTTATCATTGTCGACTCTGATTCTCTTCTTATTTTGCTGTAATAATTGTTCCAAATTTTCAAATACACTATCACAAGCAGTGACCAAGTCCAGCAAAGGTTCTGGTTGACAGATATAGCAATGCCATTGGTTATTTTCATCCATTATAGTTGACAGCTCCTTTCGGCCTAAATTGCGCAATATACATTTTTTGCAGAATGCGTTATGGCAAAAGTCACAGCAAATTAAGTTTCCACCTTCAGCACACCATCTGAAATTAAAGTTTTAACATTTTTAAAATATGTTCCCATAAACAAATGACAGAAGTTTTTCATTAATATACAATACGACTGGGATACAAAGAGCTATATTATTTTCAAAAGCTAAGACTATCACCATTATCTATCACAGGAAAACAAGCCAAATTAGCATTAATCCAGATACCCTAAGGCTGGTCATAAATTCATGAGATTGGAAATTCAGAGCTATTCTCAAACCATGAGTTCAATGGGACTGATGCGCTTTGTCTCAGACTACAAAAACCTTGGCATCCCAAAACTCATTTAAGTTCCTCTCGATTGTTCTCCAGTTATTTCTATATTTTGTTTGGACTAAGTTAAATCATACAAATTATAAAAATAAAAGGCAAAATGAATGAGGTGTACTATTTCTCCTATTAAAAGATCAATTAATTTTTGTAGGAACATGTTTTTACTAAATCTAATACATTAAATCCATATAGGCATTATTAACAAACCTTTAATATTGGCAAAATCCTATGGTGGGTAAATAATTAGTTGCATTATTCTTCAAAGAAGATGAAGCAATTTACTTTCTGAACTCTTTAAACAATGCGAGGTAACTTCTATTCAGTTTATTAGGTTTAATTGAATGGTGTCAATTTTATACACTTACCTACACTGTTCGTCCATCCCATCTGCATCACGGCTGATGTCATCACTCATATAATATTTGAAGCAAGTCTATCAAGAAAAAGCATTTTTTTTAGAAAGCTTAATTAAATTGCTGGGTTACATTGCTTAACCGCACCTATGTATAGAAAAAATTGCTTTTTTAGGACACTGAGAAGACTTCTTTGGTTGTTGTTAAACTTATATTCCAATTTATTATTTAAAATTACATTAAATGTCTGAATTATCATTTTCTTCTACACATTTCTTTACTCATTTGATGCATGACCTTTGAACATTCCTAAATAAAGAAGACCTTGCTTTAGTGATTGCTTTGGCCAACAGCGGTGTGAAAAAGCAACGACCAATGCCCACATTTTTTTTATCTTTCTTTCTTTCTTTCTTTCTTTCTTTCTTTCTTTCTTTCTTTCTTTCTTTCTTTCTTTCTTTCTTTCTATTCCGCCGGCTCCCGATGGACACTGTGCAGCTCACAATAGCACTTAAGACAATAAAACCATAAAAAGAACAATTCTAAAAAGTCTACATACAAGAAAATATAGATATTAAAATACCAACAATATAATCAACTCTCATCAGACCATATGCCTACTGCTTGAATACCCATCGCTCACTCATCGCTCAAGGTCAGCAGGTCGGGGATAATCCGGATCCCAGGGGGAAGCTGATTCCAGAGGGCCAATGCAGCCAAGAGAAGACCCTCCCTCATGGACCCGCCAGCCTGCATTGTTTTAGCCGATGGGACCTGAAGGAAGCCAACCCTGTGGGCTCTCACGGGGCGGTGGGAGGCAAAAGGTGGTAGAAGGTGGTCTCAAAGGTAACCCAGTCCTAAGCCATGTAAGACTTTGAAGATGATAACCAATTCTTTGAAATGCACCCAGAAGCCTACTGGGAGCCAGTGCAGCTCACACAAGAGTGGTGTAACAGGGGAGTACCGACGGACGCCCATAATAACTCGTGCGGCTGCATTCTGGACCAGCTGAAGTTTCCGGATGCTTTTCAAAGGCAGTCCCATCATAGCGCATTGCAGTAATCCAATCTCAAGATGATAAGGGCATGAGTGACTGTGAGAAGAGCCTCCCAATCCGGAAAGGGGCGCAACTGGCGCATAAGATGGACCTGTGCGAAAGTCCCTCTGGCCACAGCCAACAGATGATCTTCTAATTTTAGCTGTGGATCAAGGAGGACACCCAAGTTGCGCACCCGTTCCGAGGGAGTCAATGTCTCCCCACTTAGAACTAAAGACATGCAGCTGGGATTCGAGAGGGATCAACCCAAAGCCAGTGTCTTGTCTGGGTTGAGTCGGAGCCTATTCGTCCCCATCCAGATCCCCACCACCTCCAGACACCGAGACAACACTTCCACGGCTTCACTGGACTGACCCGGGGCAGAGATGTACAATTGGGTGTCATCAGCGTACTGATGAAACTCGACCCCGTGCCGATGGATGATCTCACCCAGTGGTTTCATGTAGATGTTAAATAGGAGAGGTGAGAGGACCGAGTCCTGCAACATCCCACAAAGGACAGGCCTAGAGCCTGACCTCTGGTCCCCCACCAACACCGACTGAGAATGGCCGAGAAGTAGGAGAACCACCGTAAAACGGTGCCCCCCTACACCCAACCCCCGAAGCCGTTCCAGAAGGATACCATGGTCGATGGTATTGAAAGCTGCTGAGAGGTCAAGAAGCAATAGGATAGAGGCATGGCCCCTATCCCAGGCTCGCCAGAGATCATCCACCGACCAAAGTCGTCTTGGTGCTATACCCAGGTCTGAAACCAGACTGAAAGGGATCCAGATAGTCAGCTTCCTCCAGGGTCCAAAGGAGCTGGAGTGCCACCACCTTCTCAACAACCTTCCCTAGAAAAGGGAGATTGGAGACTAGACGAAAGTTTTTCAAAACAGCTGGGTCCAGGCCAGTGGGAAGAACCCCTCACTCAAAGAAGCGTTAACCACTGCCTGGAACCAGCCTCATGTCACCTTCCGACTGGCCAAGACCAGCCAGGACAGGCACAGGTCCAATAAACAGGTGGAGGCACTGATCACACCCATGGCCCTGTCCACATCATCAGGACCCATAGAATCAAACTCATCCCAAATGATGGAACTAAGACTCGCCCCTTTCAACTCAGTAGATACTGCTCAATCAGAGTCTAGGTCTGACCAAATCTGAGCGACTTTATCCAACAAGTACTGGACAAATTCCTCAGCTTGACCCTGCAAAGGCTCTCCTGTCTCCCCCGGATTAAGGGAGTTGGCAACCCTAAACAAGGCAGCTGGATGACAGTCAGCGGATGCAATAAGTGCAGAGAAGTGAAGACGCTTAGCCGCTCTTATCGCCACTAAATAAGTCCTAATAAAGGCTCTTAATAGTGCTCGGTCAGATTCAGATTTACTGGATCTCCAATGTAGCTCCAGACATGTCTTCTGATGCCTCATTTCCCGGAACTCCTCAGTAAACCAAGGGGCCCACCGAGATCTGCGTTCAGTGAGAGGTCGCAATGGCACAACCCGTTCCAAAGCCCCAGCAGCTGCCCTATTCCAGGCCGGCACCAGAGCTTCGGCCAAGCTGTGGGCAAGGGGATCTCCCCAAGCTCCATCTGAAACCCTTCTGGGTCCATTAGGTGCCTGGGGCAGAACCACCTAGTCAGTTCCGCCTCCCTGCAGCAGGGGGGTGGGTGTCAGGAAATCCAACCTCAACAGGAAGTGATCTCACCATGACAAGGGTTGGATGACTATATCCCCCAAATCCAGATCACGATGCCAATGCTCTGAGATAAATATCAAGTCAAGTGTGCTTCCCCCTCTGTGAGTCGGGCCCTGAAGTACTTGGGTCAGGTCCATGGTTGCCATGGAGGCCATGAACTCCTGCGCCGCATCTGAGGATTTGCCTAGGGAAGGCAGGTTGAAGTCCCCAGGCACCATATGTTTCCCTGTTTGGGGATTGCAGGACAGGACTCTTGCTGAAAATACCCACTCTTGGACTCCTTTCCACTAAATTTTGTGGGGAGATAGAATGGGGTCAAAATTATCTGCAAAAAGCAGCCATGAAGGATATTAACAGTTGATAGAGAACTCAAATGGCACTTGCAAACCCACTGGTAACCAATGCAGCTGATTCAGTATGTGCTGCTGTCCATTCCAATGTAAGACGACACTAGTAGTGGGACTGCAGAGGATCCAGCATTAATGCTTATTGTGAAGGTTCCTTGTGATCCGGTAAGTGACATCTTAGGCTGGCTACCCCAGTTTTTTCCGAAAGAGTCTTGAGATGAGTTTCTCTTAAATATAGGAGGCAGTGGATAGTATTTAATAAACTTTTTGCAAGTTACTAATTCTTGAACTACAGTATTGAATCTTGAATTACAATGTTGAGTCCTGCCCATTTTTAAAAGTAGGGATACTGCAGGGAAACTAGGAAGCTATTACCTAAGAAGGATCTGAAAAGACTTATTTGGAAGTAAAGGCTTCTTCTTTTTTTAACCACCAATTTATCTGGAACCATAACGCTCTGGGCCTCCTTGCCCCCCATGAAAGGAATGTTCCTGATTGCTGTAGGAGAAACATGGCTAAAACATTTGAGGGGGAAATAGAACATGGGTTTCAAAATGCATCAGGTGTCTTTTGACCAGAGCGGGAAAGAACTTCAGTAACTGCCTAAATCCGGGAGCCAAGAACCACTTGTGGCTCTTTCAGCTGTTCTGGTTGGCCCTGCCCCTCCTCAAGCCTCCACTCCTCCCCCCCCCCATGTGGCAGACCCGGGAAACTAGACGGCCAGACCCGCCAACATCGCTGCTCCCACTTGGCCTCTAGAAAAGTTACAAGCCAATCTGCCCGTCCCATCGGTGTGGAAGCTTCCCGGGCTCTCACTTCCGAAGCAGGCGCTGGGGACTCGTGATTGACGGTCTCCGCATGGAGCTTTTGGCCGCCCCTCCCCGGAGCCTCGAGGCGTAGCAGCCTCCTACTCCTCCTTCTATGCTTCTCCTACTCCTCCTTCTATGCTTGTCATCAAAGTTTGGAGAAGGGACAGCAGAGTACAGCGGCTCGGGTGATTCGTCTGGGGGAGAACTGAGCTACCGGAAGAACAGGGAGCTGATCGGATAGTCTCCTCCGACCCGGCTAGCCTGCTTGCCATGATGCTGGCGACAGCAGTGTCTGCTTTCCTACCCCAAGCACAGTGCACAAACTTTGGTGTGGAGTTGAGGGCGGGCAGCAGGCATAGAAGGAGGCGTAGGAGGCTGGAGGGGTGGCCAAAACTTCTTTAAGAAGCCTGCCCTGGACCCAACTGTGTTAGACAAATTTCGGCCCGTCTCCAACCTTTGCTTCGCGGCGAAGGTTGTTGAGAGTGTGGTGGTGCAACAGCTTCCCCAGTTCCTGGAGGAAACTGATTATCTGGACCCCTTCCAATCGGGCTTCAGGACCGGGCACAGCACTGAGACGGCATTGGTCGCACTGGTAAATGATCTCTGGCGCGCCAGAGACAGGGGTTGTTCCTCTGTCCT
>JANHFQ010000655.1:145949-156364 GCA_032468035.1 Aparallactus werneri
CCCTCTTTAAGGGAAGCGCTGTAATAGTGCAGAACCTGCTTAGCCAGCAGAAAATTCCCGGAGGTTGTGGGCCAAAAAACAAGGAAACTAAGTGCAATGCCTACTTTTCCTTTACAAATGCAAGCGGACAAATTCTGGGAGAGGTATGGAGAAGTGATTCATGTTGCAAAGATCAAGGAATCGGCGACCAGATCAGTTCCTAGGAACCTCTCTGAATAAAGAGCGGACAAGAGATGGCCCACATTGGGCTCCGGATGGCTGCTTCTTATGAGGAGACAGTCGTTTTCCCCCAGTTTGACCGACAGGAAATGATGGCTTCAGCCATCTTGTTTACAAAAAATGGCAGAACTCTTTAAAGACATCAAAGCTCACCAATCTCACTTTCTAATAACTTCCACAAACTGCCTTTTAACCATCTTAAAGGTATTAAAGAGTTCATGACATGTCTTCTCAGGCAGCCCTCTGGAATCAGCTTCCCCTGGGACTCCGGACCGTCCCTGACCTGTTAGCCTTCCGCCGAGTCTTGAAGACCTGGTTGTGCCAGCAGGCTTGGGACCACTGACCCTCTAGTATGAAGCACCGCAGTTATTAAATTAATAACAAGGTTGTTAAGTGATTCTGGTGTCCCCATTGACTTTGCTTGTCAGATGGTCGCAAAAGCTGATCACACGACTCTGGGACACAGCAACCATTATAAAAATATGAGAACTGACAAGTGTCTGAATTTTGATCACATGACCACGGGGATGCTGCAATATTCACAAGTAAGAAAAAAGAAAGTGACTACATAAATCACTTTTTCCAGTGCCACTGTAACTATAAAAAGTCATTAAATGAATGTTTGGAAGTCAAGGACCTTGTACTGGATATACAAAAGAAACTGACTAAAGTTTTAAAAATTAAACAGAAAATACAAATGATAAACCAAGGGAATGACCTGGAAAACGTGTTCTTATTAGATGTACAAAAGAGACTTTGTTGAAGAAATCTGTGCAAAGGGATAAAGAGGAACTGAGGAGAAATTAAATCCCACAACAATATTTGAATGAATTAAAGGTTAGGATTGTTAGAAGTGAAAGCAAGGAATATAAAGTTGGTTTATGTGATCAAGATAAAATAAAATGTTGTTATTTTTGGCTATTCTTTTTGGATTTTCTGCTGATACCAGGACTGCAAAGATGATGCTTTATGAAAAGATAATTTTTGTAACCTTGGAGGGGACGAAGAGTCAGCAAGCTAAACATTTAAAGTGTCTTTTAAATGAGGCAGGCAGAAAGGAACAAAGAGCATTTTCACTGTTTAAAGAAGTGGGAGCTTTAGTTAATGGAAGGCTTGTGTGTTCCTTCTCTTAAGTTACTTTAAAGCACAGTAAAATCTTGCAAACCATGGGGACAGAAGACATCAACTAAGAATGAGAAGTACAGGACAATCCAAAGGTTAGAAATACTAGAAAGGAATGAAAGCTGAACGAAAGGCAGAGAAACAGTACAGAAATAGCATTTGGAAATTCTGAGTCTAACAAGATTTCTTTCTAGTAGGGGTAAGTATTGTGTACTAGCAAAAGTCCAACCTGTTACTGCCTTTAGCAACCACTTAGGGCTTCACTGCTATCCACAGACTACTCAAATTTCTGGAGGTCTAGCAAATGAAGTTTGTAGCCCTCATGGCAGTAAAATGTAAATATCTAGGACTGCAGAACACATACATGTTTGTGAGGGAACCAAACTCATACAGGATCTTACTAGGGCCAGAGGCTTGCAATTCATTCCTCTCCAATCGGCCTCAGAGTCCCTCCTGGGACTCCGCCAGGTATTATTACATCACCAGCGTGTCTGTATGGTATTTTAACATCGTTACAGACATCGATTTCTGCATCAAGTGGTTCTCTCTTCGTCAAAGAAAGCCTGTGAGGATTCTCACGCAAGATTTCAGAGGAGTAAGCCAATACTTTCAGCTAAGCCTTTTCTCTACTGAAAACTATTCTCTTGTGCCAGAAGGATCTTTATGGGACTGCCAAGGAGGAGAAAGAGACACCAGGCAGAGAAGACTCATTGCCAGGAGACGTCAATGTAGCCCCCATCATCTCTCTAGGCCCATCAGCCCTGCAACTTTCTCCAGCCGAGAGTCGTTTCACGGCTTTGGGGAAAGCAAAGCATCCCACGGCCTCACCAGAAGACTCTGCATTTTTTTCTTCCTTACTGAACTGGGCTTCAGGTATTCTCCACTATCATTTGCTTTTGGAACAGAACAGAGCTGGAAGGGACCTTGGAGGTCTCGTAGTCCAGCCCCCTGCTCTGGCAGAAGAAGAGACTGGGGTCTCTGTACTATTTCAGACAATACTATCAGTCCAGTCTCTTCTTAAAAACCTCCCGTTTCCTGGAGGAATCACCCACAATTCCTGGAGGCCAGCTGTTCCACTGGCTAACTGTCCTCACTGTTAGGAAGTTTCTGCTTAATTCCAGATGTATTTTTTTTATCTTGAACCTGAAAGTCTCTGGATGCTTGCAACACATGGATTAATCCTGCCATTTCAGGTAGGTGTCCTTCTTACTCATATTTGGCAGCTTGAAGACACTTCAACTCCCCAAATTTCCCAGCCAGCCAGGGGATTGAAGCTCACACCTTTTCAGGTCACCAACGTTGAGAAACGCTGTCTTAAGGACTCAGTCAAAACCTGACATACTGAAACGATGTCCGAGAGCAAACTGGCGAGACTTACTTCTTCCTCAAGCTTCACCACCTTGGCCTGTGCGTTGTTCAGGGCCTGGTCCCGGATCTCAATGTGCCTCCGTTGCTCCTCACTAGCTGAGCGGACCCCTGCCAGCTCCACTTCCAGTTTCTCCTTTTCCCTCTGGGTTTCTTTGTCTGGGCAGGCAAAGTAGAAAGGGGGGGGGGGGAGAATACGGCTTTTGAGAGTTGTTGGGGAGCAGAGCTCAAAGGGCGAGATGAAGGGAAACGTGTTTCAAGCACATTTTCCAAACAATGATGACGACACTCTTATTGTCATAGGATGGCATGAATTGCATTTTCTTCAATTATGTTTTGGAAATTAAACAGTAGTAAACCAAGAATCTCTCTTTCTCTCTGCATGTGGTTGCGTATGTATGTATGAATTATTTCAGGAAATCGGCAAAGAGGATACGAAAACAAGAATCCTTTCCTTCCGATGCTGTCCAGCAGCTGAGTGAAAACCTCATAGCTGCCATTGCTAACCTTGCCACCAAGCAGTGAGAACCACAGAGCTGCCGGTAAGAGTATGTGGTTGCCTCTTGGCAGAAATGGAAGATTGCCTGATCCAGTTCTAGACAAGTTCATTCCATTCTGCTTCCAACATCTGGCATAAATTAACAGCTTTTCAACATTATTTCAACTTTATAAGGAAGGGCAAAGCAAAGGCTGTTGGGAGACCTTTGTGCTCCCACACTGCCCACTGTGCACAATGACCTCAGCCAGCAGCCCTTCAGCGTTACGCCCCTTTAGCCCGGCAGGCAGAGATGGTGGGATAGCAGAGCCACCAGGGAAGGGGACCGGAGGGTCCTCCTAGGTGTCACCGTGAGACACACAGAGGCTTCCTCGTGGGCAGGCCCCTCGTGCTAGCATTCCTCTTTAAGGACTGGGAGCAGCGAAGGCCCCTCCAGAAAATGAGGTAAGTCCCTTTCTTAGTTTTGCTAAGATGCTGACACACCAGCAGTTCTTTCCTTCCACTCCGCCGGGTGGAGCCTCGGGAGGGTGGCTTAGCTCGCACTCAGAGCAGGAGATGGGATGTTCTTAGTACCGCTCCCCACAATTTAGAGAATCCCTGTTTCTGCAACTGAAAAGCTACTGTTCTGTAGCCAATATTGGGGGGGGGGTGTTTCAATTAAAACCTCTGGGGAGGTGGGCAGCACCCCTGCCCTCTGGTTGTACATCTCTGGATGAAGACTTCTAGACGAGTCAAGCCCACACTCCACGTTCAATGGACCACCAGCCACCCGTGGCCCCTCCTTTCAAAGACGTTTCCTCACCAGATTCCTTAATGCCTCCGGCAATGGCAGAGCTTCTAAGGTGCTGGGAAAAGTTCTTAAAAACCCAGGGAGATATTCAGAGAGGTCTCTGCCTTGAAAGTTGCTCCTGCTGAACTAGATATCGCAGGGGTGTCAAACTCCCGTTGCCACAGCGGCGTCACGTGACGTATCGGGACTTTCCCCCCCCCTTCGCTAAACCAGGCATGGGGGTGGCCAGAGCGTGACGCCTCCGGTCCGTGGGCCAGGAGTCTGGCAGCCCTGAGATACAGCATCAGCAAAGGAAGTGTTTTATGACATTTTATGTCCCTTTGAGGTTGAAAATGTTTTGCCCAGTTAAAGGTTACAGACGCAACGATTTTAGCTATATAGCGACTGCTCTAAAACACTGGTCTTAGCCCAACAGGTGAACCTCAGCGTGAGGAAGGGGGAAAGCAAGTTGGCTCAGAACACCCTGCGTTTCCCCAAACAGACCCGGCTTTCCCCTCCAGGCAGCTGAACACAGCAGAGCAGAAGCAGCAGCTGAAATGTGGAAGTGAATACGAGAAGCGAGTTCTTTTACTAGCAAGAGACCAAGAGTGGTTGTTCCTGGCTCTCGCCAACTTCTCCTGTTCTGCTGGGAATTTCCCAAGCCTACTTCCTTCTGCTTTCAGCCCTCTGCAGAACAATTAACCGCAGCCCGTGGTACAGGAAATGTGATGGACTCACTTTGTGCAAAGAGCTGGGAGATGGTTTTCCTGTTATCCTCAGTGCCTTCAAATTCTTTCTCTGCAAGTTGCTTATTAGCCGTATCCATACGATCTGCAAGGAAAGAAGAAATGCAGGACTCACTGAACTGTAGGGCTGACTGATTAACTGTTAAGAGTCTACCCCGCGTGTATCATCCCTCCTGCCACCTTGCACAAGGGTCTAGTGAGGTGGGCTGGACGGAGAGAAAGATAATTACTGCAGCCCAAGTCACCCAGTGAACTGGCTGGAGTTGGAACATGGGTTTCCTGGTTGCCCTGGACTTGCTAACCCATAACCCAGTGGCTCTATGGAAAGCTATCCAAGCAGTCAACCTTTCTTTCCATTCAACAAAGGAGACGGTATCTCACCCTCTAATCTATATTAAAAGCTGCAAGTTCAGGCAAAACTAAAAAAATTAGCAATGGCATATGCTGTACATGTGAATATACAGGGCATTCAGAAACTAATCCGTAATCGCTTAGTTTGTTCCACACAGTCTGAGGGCCCTTCAGGAGCTTTTTTGCAAACTTCAAGTGGGCTTTCGTGTGTTTTGTACCAGGAGAGGCTTCTGTCTAGCCACTGTTCCACAAAGCCCAGTTCGGTGGATGGCTGCAGTAGTGGTTGTCCTTCTGGAACTGTGTCCCATCTCCACACAGGATCTCGGGAGCTTACTCAGAGTGACCATCCGGGTCTTGGTCATTCCTCTTACTAAGGCCCTTCTCCCCTGATTGCTCAGTTTGACCGGGCGGTCAGCTCTTGGAAGAGTCCTGGTTGCACCAAACCTTTTCCATTTGAGGACCATGGAGGCCCCTGCGCTCTTAGGAACTGTCAGCGCAGCAGAAATTTTATTGTAGCCTCCCACAGTCCTCTGCCTTGCGGCACCTGAACTCTGCAGGCAGTTTCTTTGACCTCATAGCTTTTGCTCTGCTTCCGTATGCGTTGTCAGCTGTAAAGGCTTCCATAGAGATGTCTGCAGTTCCAAATCGTGTCCAATCAATTTACAACAGGTAGACTCCATTCAAGGTGTAGAAACATGCCAGCAATGATCAAGAGAAATGGGAGGCACCACAGCTAAATTTCACATGTTGTTGCAGAGGGTCTGAATACTCATGCCAATGTGATATTTGTTTTTTTTTTCTTTTTAATAAATTCTAAAATTCTGTTTTCACTTTGTCGTTGTGTGGTACTGGATGTAGATTAATGAGAAAAAAATGAATTTCAACAACTGTAGAATCAGGCTGCAGCACAATAAAATTGACAACAGTGAAGGGGGCCTGAATGCTTCCTGAATGCACCGTATGCACATAATAACTAGCAGCCGTGTTCCATAACCGTGTGCTCCTAGCTATAATGTGGCCTACCTCCTGTCCAAGCTACCCTGCATCCTACAGAGTCTAACCTGCCCAAAGGTATGAAGGGATTCCTTGCTCACTTTTGATACCTCCGGATGGGTCGCGATTGCGGGTGAGGAAATGTGTGGGGCTTCTCTGCATGGAGGATGGAGGCCACCAGAATAGCCGCACTTCCCTTCTCTTTGCTATTTGCAACAAGAAGCGCCAAGACAGGAAAGAGAAAGCAGGTAATAATCCCTTGTGAAGGGAACATGCTGCACCTACTTTGGCTAGCAGGGGTCAGTGTTGCTAAACTTTACCTTTACCAAATACTCTGGGAAGTCCCTGAACGGGATGGGAGGGCAAAAGAATCAGCAAGTCCTTCCTTCTCTCTTGTGGAGAAGGCAGCCATCTTGGCAAATGGCTTCTGGCAGCCTGAGCTTCTCCCACAAATGCTTTTGATCCCCTTTTGGCAGGTTTTTAGCCTTTGCTACGCCAAACGCCATCCTCCGTGCAAGAAGCATAACCCCATTCCCTCCACCCCTGCCAGGCCTAATTCTGCACCAGAACTACATCTTCTGTACCCACACTCTGGGTATATAAAACCCTGGGGTGAACTTGCACCCCTCTTTCCCTTGACATTCAGAACACAGAAGGCCTCCCAGGGTTGGACAGAACCCTGGAGGCCTCCCAGCCCACCTCCCTGGTCAAGGCAGGAGGCCTCACTCCGTCCTGGTCAACCGGCTACTTCTGAAAACCTCCAGTCTGGCAGGAAAGCGGCCATTAATGGTTCTCACTGTCAGGAATCTTCTCCTTACTTCCAGGTTGGGTTTCTCTTTAACGAGGGTCCACCTATTTCTTCTTGTCCTGCCCTGGGGGGTGGGCTTTGGAGAATAAGTCAATCCCCTCTTCTCTGTGAGAGATTTATTTGCTCCACAGCTTATTATAAAACTGGAAGGTGGGGAGCTAAAAAGCCGCTTGCCAGACGAGCAAAACAGACCCCCTTCCCAGCTCTGGCTTTTTAGTAATGTGGAAATGAGAGATACAATCATCTCGGCCACAGGTACCGCAAAAGGCTAAAGCCGGGCAGCTGGACCAGAGTTTATTAAAACATTTCGTTACTCATCCAAATAACGTCTTCAGTCAACATGAAAAGTTGGGTAGGCAGAGAGTCAGAGAGTCATCAGAAAGAACCAATTCTTGCCATACAAACTTTCCTTTTGACTGAAGACGTTACTTGGATGAGTAACGAAACGCCTCCGTTTTAATAAACTTTGGCCCAGTTGCCCGGCTTTAGCCTTTTCAGATGGCTTATTAGTAATGTACTCGCACAAATGGGAAGGAGCCAGCATAAAATACAAATCTGACCTCATTTCTATTTAAAACAAATACATTAAATTTAAAATAAATTGAAATTAAATATATCTAAGAAATGTATTCCCCCCCCCCATTTATTAATTTTCCCCTGTGGTCCCGTTGGTGGTCCCTGCTGGTGGTCGGCTTCAGCTGCCAGGGAGACACACATTGCAAACGCAGCCCTGCCATCCACCCTCGGGGAAGAAGAGCCCCTCCCTCCTTGCGCAGGGTCGGGTCAGGAAATGGGGCCAGGGGTCTCTACAGGTTCCCGTCCAGCCGAAAGTGCTGTTGTTCCGCTGCATCTCTGACCGTATCATTTGACACCGCAAACCACAGAATTGTTCTGGGGACTCAGCCAGTGTAGGATTTGGTCAAGCACACTCAGGAAGCAGTGCTGGTGGATGACCACTGGACTTCACCGTCACTGACCTTTGGATCCCCTGGGCATCTGTGTGAAGATGCTCAGGGACCTTCCCTGGAGTCTGGACGGGCCTCTTTGTCAAGGGAGGCCACGTAGTCTAGTTGCCCTGGCTGACTGGATGCAGGCTGGGATGCTCAATCCAGACAAGGGCCAGGTAATGTTGATCACTGGGAAAACTCAAATCAGAATGGAGGGCACAACCCAGAGCTGGACAGAACCAGGTTAAGTTTCCTCTGGAACACTTTTTTTGGCAGCTTGGAGGTGGTTCTGGAAATAGGGCCTACGCTGGCAGCTCTGGCTGGAGAAGACCGAAATAGCCGCAGGTTTTAAGCACCTCTCTAAATTAATGGGCTGCACTCTGGGCGGCCCACAAATGGACAGGATTTAGGAATTAAAACTGGTGCAAAACGCAGCATCCCGATTCAGATGTTGTTCCACACGTCTGTCCAGCCTGATTTGCTTTCAGCCTTTTCTACGGCTTTGGGACTTACTTATAAAGGCCTAAATGGTTTTGGATCCTGACAGGTGAAAGATGAGCATGAATAGCTTGCTCATAGCCTAAGGTCTGCCTCGGAGGTCCTTTCACGTGTCCAGCCATGAGGAGGGGGAGGTTGCGAACTCTCTTCCCCAACGGGGACCCTCTTTTCTAAATGTTTATACTGCCACTTCCATTGTTAAATTTAGGTAGGTTGTCTTGACACTTTGCAGAGCAGAATAACAGTAAGTGATAGTAATGCAATGCTTTGAAAAAAGATGATTACTATTCTAGTCTCCTGTGTCACATTAATAAAAATGGTTTTGAACTTTTAAATTCCAAGTTCTCTTTGAGGCTCTTTTGGGGCTACAAACTCAGTCAACTGAGACTGAACTCGGCAACACAGACTGAACTTTGTAGCTGGGCAGGAAACTATTTCCCCCCAACCTAAATGATGATACTGAACGTTCAGAAGAGTAAAGATTTTACAAAGGGAGAAAAAGGGAGGTGTACAGTGTTTTCTGGGGGTTTTTTAGGAGCCACAGAATTGTACCACTGACCTTAAATCACTCCACAGCAATTAAGAAGAACTCTAAAGTTTCTTTTACCTCTGAGATCACGGTTGAAATCATGAAGTCTACGGATTTCGCATTCCAGCTTGTTTCTCATGGTCTTTTCCAGAGACTCCCGCTTGGAAGAAGACTTCTCCAGATTTTTATAGGCCTCTGAAACTTGTTGGATTTCTGTTTCTAGCTACAAGAAATAATTAAATGAGAATAAAACACAAAAAATATTCAGCAGCGTGTTCTAATGTCCAATTCTGAATCCCATCAGCTCTGTGCAACACTCCGAGAAGGCTGGCTGGTCTGGGCAGCGCGAAGAGGAAGCGCTCAGCCTGGCCGCTCAGCCGCAGAAAAAGTCCCTTCCATCTGGCGCACAATGCCAGGCTGGCCCCGACTTGGGCAGCCGGACTCCAGGATGTCTGCAGGGAACGCCAGCTGGCAGCCAGAGGTGACCCTGCCAGAGGGAGTCGGCGTACGAAAGTCACACGACGACGACGTGCATCAACCCACCCTGGAATGCGGCTCCCTTGCAATCTTCCAAGGAATTGGGAATCAACCTTAGGGACATTTCAACACCTTGACAAAATCTTGATTTGCAGGGTTTGAACATAGGAAGCTTATGCTTTGCGCGAAGGTATTATTCACTTCAAACATGTTGAACAAGCACAAGGACTGGGCTGGCATATCACGCCAAGTAAAAACCAGACAAACTGCATGATGACTTAGCATAATAAAGGAACTCAGCCCTTGCCCCAAACTAGAGACTCATTATCTCTGAATGCGCTGAGGCAGTTTTCCCTCAACCCGGGCCTGATTTTCATCTCCCATGATTCCCAGAGAACATTTGCTAACAGCCTGGTTCGAAAAGACGGGAGTCAAAAGTTAATGGAGGGTTGGGAAAACTCTGTCTGCAGCCAGGCCGCCAGGGGCCTTTCCTCAGCCTCCTTCCTGGAAGAGCCAATGTCCAACTCAGCTGCAGGCTTTCTGCACCCCAACTCCGGCCTCCTGGCTTCTCTCAAGGTGCATCTATTAAAGTAGCCCAAAATTAGACACAGTACAGGTACCCCTCAGGTTACACCCACAATTGAGCCCAAAAGTTAAATGGCTAAGTGAGACATCTGTTAAGTGAATTTTCCCCATTTTATGACCTTTCTTGCCATAGTTGTTAAATGAATCACTGCAGTTGTTAAGTTAGTTAACATGGTTAAGTGCATCTTGACTTTGCTTGTCAGAAGGTCACAAAGGGAGATCAATGACACCAGGACACAGAAACCGTCATAAGTACAAAATAGTTGCCAAGCATCTGAATTGATCACATGACCATGGAGATGCTGGTCATAAATATGAAAAGCATAGCATAGCATAGCACAGCACATAGATCTATATACCGCTTATCAGAGCTTTTACAACCCTCTCTAAGCGGTTTACAGAGTCAGTCTATTACCCCCAACAATCTGGGTCCTCATTTTACAGACCTCGGAAGGCTGGAAGGCTGAGTCAACCTTGAGCCTGGTGGGATTCGATCTCCCAAACTGCTGA
>JANHFQ010000658.1:8105-19907 GCA_032468035.1 Aparallactus werneri
CCTTCAAAATAACTCCTGATCATATGTTTCAGATGACCACACAATAAACCAGACTGAGAACTGCACCAATTAAGACTAAAATCCCCAAGATGGGCACTGACATTCTTCTCAGCCCCAAGGAGCTTACTATCAACAACTCTCCCTCCTCTCTTCATCCCCCCTCTCTCTCTCTGGGAGAAGGAACCCCTGAACTGGTGGTGGGTGGTGAAATTCACACAGAGAACTCCATTCCCCATTTTCCAGGCAGTCTTTGTTAAAAATCCTCTCCTGCCCAGGCTGTTCTAATTTCATGCACAGAGAGAACTCCATTCCTTATTTTCCAGGTAGCAAGGAGTGGCTGGGAGGCAAGGGGCGGGGCTTAATCAAATCACTCCACGGGCCAGATACATTGTGTCTGTAGGCCATGGACTAGATGATCTACATGGTCCTTTCAACTCTGTCAGTCTGTGAAATCCTTCTCATCTTCTAAGCTTTCCTACCACCTACTTCTATTAGTATCTTATGATTTATCACTTGATGTTTGTATCTTATGACTGTATCTTATGATTTATGATCTATGACTTTCCACTTTGTTGTTTGTATGTAGACTGACAGGTTATGCACCAGACACAAATTCCTTGTGTGTCCAATCACACTTAGCCAATAAAGAATACTCCTATTTCTATTCCTATTCCTATTACTGCAAGGAAGCACCTCATCATTCCAGCTTTGCACTTATAAAGCCAGTCAGGATAAGAAATGTGATCTAAAGGCATAATGAGGCATATTAAAGAGCATATTCACCCTGCTGTGTTTCTCTCTCTTCTTGGTGATGTCTGCATGATGTCACTGTCCTAAACTTCTCCTCTTCCTGCCATTGTCTTTTTGAAGACTAAAAAATATCATATAGACTTGATAAAGTAGACACAGAGAAAAATGTGTGGTGTCTGTGGCTTCATTTCTTTGAAAAGGTTCTATGTTCGGACACAAAGAGAATAGTTTAACTGATAAATAGGTACTTTGTGACACTTGTAGCCATTTTTGTCAGACAATTTATGGTCTGCTCAAAATGGTAAATACTGTATATACCTAGGAACCTCAAACTGCTGTCTTTGGCTATTTTAGCCATAGTGAAGGTTTTCAGTGTTGGTAGTATTTTTGATGATATCAACAGGAATACAATAAATCCTGAAGTTTTAAATAGAATGAGCTTGAAAATTGGTTTATTCAGATAGCCCATATGTATTTATGGCAGCCCATTTTATATATACACACACACACACACACACACACACACACACACACATGTTCCATTTCACACCCATATCCAAATTTCTCAGAATTTTTAATATATTCCTTCTACATTCATTATTATTTTAAAAACTCTCTAAAAATATGAGCATTCTTGACCTTCAGTGTTCAGTTTACAATTTCTCTTCAAACAAAAAGGGAGAAAAACTGTTTGATGTTCAGAATTTAAGCCTCTCCTTTCTCTCTGCAGACACCTGCATAATAATCAGATCCAGCACTTGGGAATACATGGTTTTGAAGGACTCCATAATCTGGAAACTCTGTGAGTTGCTGGATTTTCTTTGTGTTTTTACTACTTTTATAAAGGATTTTGTGTTTCTTATGCTGTTTGTTTATTTTTGAATGATTGTTTGATTATGTGTAATTAAATCAGTATTGATTCTTGGAGACCGCATACATTTACTCCGGACAATCTGAGCCCAGCCTGGTCCTTCAGATATTCCATAAGGATACCCATCAGTACAGTAACTGAGTATACTGTATTAATTTTGCTGGTTGTCGTGCCCTTTATTCTTCTTTCCATCCTTCCCAGTGTTGTAGATTTCTCAGGGAAGATAATCTGTCTAAACTTTGATAATTTGTGTCTTGAGTGAGAACCCTGGATTAATTTGTTCTATGATGCATATTTGTGATTGTTTCCTAATATTCCCAGCAATCCTTTCCAACAAAGCATAAACATGTCAATACAGTTCCTATCCTGCTTCTTCAAAGTCCAATTTTCACTTCAATAGAGTCATGTGGAAAATCATTGCTTGTATGATTCTGATCCTTGTAGGAATAAACTCATCACAGCATCTGAACATCCATTCCAAGGCCTTCGTGGCTCTCTATCAAATATTAGTCTGCAGGATATTTCTTGACTGGTTCCTTTATTCATGCAAAATCTTTACATAAAACAGGAAGCCACAATCTAATAAACCAGGGCAAAATGGACTGATTTTAGGTTGGCAAATGAGTTAAACATATACACTCTCTCCTTACGTTGTTCAATGTAAATGTTGAATATATCAAGGAAGGCTGAAAGAAACTGAGAATGGTTTTAAATTGCAAGCCTAACAGAAAATTGGGGGAAAAGATATGTCTTGAAAAAAGCTGGCTTGGAACTCTTATGACTGTCATCTGTCTGTTAACTTAATAACACTTCAAGAACAGAACAGAATAGGATACATCTAGATTGACAGGAGAAGCTGGCAAAAGAAAGATGGAATTTTTAAAAAGAGCCAAATCTCTGCGGAGAAAAATCACCCAGAACAAAATCCCCCATGGATTCCTATAGAATAAGCTGTTGGGCACCCATCCACAATGTTGCCAGCTGTTCTAGTCTAAGCCCACTCCCTCTTCCTCTTGCATGACACAGGGTGCAGCTATAATTAAGAGGTTGGAAAGAATTCCAGAAATGTTCTGCAGGCTTTGTATTAGGTACTATTGCTATCTAACAATTCTATCATCAGGAGGTTAATAAAGCTGCTTGCCTTTATTAAATCTCAAATAATAAAATAATCACTCATTTTGAGTACTTTCAGAAACATCTCTCCAAATATTGTACCTTATCTGGTTATGAACTCCTGGGGAGCAAATTATGCTGCAATCATATAAAACTTTGAAGGGCATCTCAGGAGCCATGGAATCTTATTCTCAATCAAGGATGGAAAATGAGGGGGAGATGCCCCCATTTTTAATATTCTCAATCTGCAGAAGAGTACATCACCCTATCTCCTTCAATATCAGAATGTCAACTTGAGTACAGGTAACAATGGAATGGAATGTAACTAGAGGTGTTGGGAAGGCCCATGAATCTACAGGATCTCCAGTCATCCTTGACTTCAAAAAAATATCTGGAATTAGCTCCTGATCCCACTCCGGGTCTAGGTTGCTTTAAACATTTCAAAGAGAGGGAATGCCTCACAACAAAAGCCCAAGGACCGGAAAGGGGGGGAATGTGGAAATACCACACTTTTCATTCTTTCTTCCTGATAGACTTGTCCTGCAAGGACTTTAATCCATCAGAAGCTCTAGCATTGGAATTCTTTCTTCAGGGATTATTCTTATATTGTACTAATCCTTGCAGTAAAGACACTCATTTTTAGGTATACTTGTTACATTCAACCTCAAAGTATACACTTTTGGCTTTGTTTCTTTTACAAAAAAATGGGGTTGTGTCCTAATAAGTTACAGAAGGAAGCAGATGGCGGAAGGTAAAGCAATAGTGCCAGATTGCAATGAGGTCTCTCTCCCACCAGGCATTGCTCTTGTGCAACTAAATGGCAAGGTATTTCCCCTATTGCAATCCTTGCCACCAAATCATCTTCTTTCATAGAAGACAACATGAAGAAAGAAGGGAACCTCCATTCCTTTTCTCTTTCATGTGGTTTGGCACCTTTTCTCTGGAAGTCATTAGAGAGCCTAGCCAGTTCATCTAGGGAAAGAAGACAATACATGCAAAGAAGAAAGTGCATTGCCCAAGGGTATAATAGTCACAGAGCTAAGCTTTATTCTGGGAAGCTGATTGATTTAAACATGTTTTTGAAATTACCTGCCACAATTTCTACCAAAATTGACATTAAATCACAGAGTTGAAGCTATCAGTTGAAATGGTGCGGAAACAACAAAGCAGAGGAAGAGAGAAACCAAATCTATGGGTGTAGTAATGATGATCGTGTGGCATGCAGAAAATGAGAAATAGGTGTTCCAGGAACAGAAGAGCATCTGTTAAAATAAATGGAAGAGAGAACTGTAAAAATACCAAGAGAAAATTTGAGCAAAAGAGAAAAAAAGCATTAAAATTAAAACAGCAAATAAGAAACAACAGATGGGGAAACTGCCCTTCAACTGATTATAAATTGGTGCACAAATATATTGAAACAGCTGCACTTCTAAACACGCAATTTTCTACGGAAAGAAAAGAACATAGGAGGCTACTCCCTTTTACAGAGTCAGAAGATTAATCCATTAGACAAGGGTTGCTGATAAAATTGGTAACCTGCAGAGATTTACCAGCTGCTATCTGGAGACTACAGAGGTTGAATCTGGAATCTTCTACATATCAGACATTGTTCTGTCTGCTCTATCAGAAAGCTATAGTCCCTCACAAGATCTACTATTTTTTGCACATGAACATCCTAAAGTTACTGGTTTAGAAAAAACTGAAAAACATTGCGTTGTTGTTATTGTTGTTTTAATTGCCTGCTCGCATTTTGTAGCTATGGGTAAGTAAACTCTAATCCACTATTTTAAACTGCAATTCAGACAGTGAGTTATCTTCTTCTCCTTCTCCTTCTCCTTTCTCAGCGAGGCAGAGAAATAAGACAGAATGAATAGGCTACCAATTCCTAACTTAAAGAAGTTCTATTCCAGACTGTTCCAACTTGATACCATGCCAGCTAGCTAGTGCATCATAATAAGACTTAAAGTTTAATACATCCGAAGAAAGGGAAAATAGGAAAGCCTATTTTAATCAATTCTTCTAAAATCAAGCATGTGGTAACAAGTTGTAGTTCCCATTAAGTCAGATACATATGGAAAAGCAATAATAATAATGTGGGTGCTGCCTTTCTCAGTCAAAGCTAATAAAATTTCAGAATGATATGACAAAGCAAAAGCCTTGTGTATTCTGACAATCCAATTAAACTGATAATTTGATTTTAATTTTATTGCATGCCACAGGCAATAAAGGAAAGTTTTCTTCTCTCTTTTATTACACTAGAATCTAAGATCATCCAATTAAGTGAACAGCTGAAAGTCATGACAGACCCAAAGGAAATATTTCTTCATGTTGCATGTAATTAAACTATGATATTATGTTGCTACCACAACATAATGTTCCATTCACCAAAATGAATAACTTTAAAAAAGAACTGTAAAACTTTAAAAGCTCATGTCAAAAAATGGGCAATAATCATATTGGCTATATTTAGCCAAGTCCCCCGGGAGTAGGTGGCATACAAATTAATTAATTAAATAAATAAATAATTAATTAAATTTACCCCAGATTCAGAAGTAAAATGTCTTCAAATGATAAATGATAAAAAACAAGAATGGAAGACTATATTACTGTCCTCTTGGGTACTTCCCGTAAGTGTCCAGTTTGGGAGCATTTGGCCTCATCAAAATTAATTAATTTTCTACCCAGGAAAGAGCAAGGGCGTTTTGGAATACTTTGAACATGTACAGTATATATACATAGCATATCTTAATTCAACTACATTCCTATACATATTTATTTGAGAATAAATCTCACTGACTATGGTTCAATTTATGTCTTATTTAAAATGTATAGAGCTATGTGGCTAGCATATAACATTACATGAATTGCTAAAAAATGTTAACAGTAAGAGAAGAAATTACAGTATAAATGTAAATTGGAGCTATTGGATCTTGAGGATCAAAAATAAGTAATGAACAGATATAGTAAGTTTAATCAGAGACAATGGTGATTTCAAGATTTTTGTGTAGAAAAAGAGAAATATTTTAGAAGAGGAAAAAACAGAAGATAAATATTCTTATAAGTAATTAAGAAGTAGCAATATCAGGATAAGCAAACATGGATACTGAAAAAGCCTGAAACTGAATCCAAGCATAAATTTATATCCCCCTCTGCCCAAGTCAGTAATACAATTTAGAAAATTGTTTCTGTAATCAGCATACATACTATTTATTTATTTCCTTTATTTATTAAACATGTTTCTGTCCTGTTGCAATCAAGCAAAACTCTCAGTGGTTTACGTAGAATAAATACTACATTTAAAACATCCATGGTGCCATCTAAAAACTTGACAATCATAAATAAGAAAAGTAACAATAAGCAACTTAAGCAAAAGACACAGAAATTACACAAAAGTAAACAACAGAAAATAAACAGGGGCATCAGGGGAAGGCTCTTCAAAGCAGCTTGCTTTTCAAGTTTTCAAAGAATCAACAAAGAAGGACGTCTCCAGAAGGAGCCTTTGCACGGTGCCCACTCTGACACAGAGAAGCAACCCTCCTTACTCCAGCAGACACATATACCCTACATACACAAATACATTGCAGAAGAGAAAGAATTGTAGCAGTCTGTGCCAAATAGTTCTAACCAGATAGGCTGATACTGGCTAGAATAAGCAATCCTGCAAGATACCCAGGGCTTGATAGGGCTTGATAGGCCCAAACCATCACCAGATTCTCTACAGAATATTTACAGAATCTTTAACTTGTTATTCTGACTATTAACTATATTCTGCAGCTTGATCCACATAATCTTAATCTTTTTCTTGATTCTGAGTGCATAATTTCAAAAAAAAATTTAAATGTGAGGAAGATATTAAAAAGATGAGGAAGAGTGACACTAAATATTGTGACTGTCACTCTCGAAATGCAAGTATAGTTTTCCAACATTTAGATGTGTATATTTATTTTGAATAAATCTTACACTGTAGGATTATTTGCACTGTAATCTGAATATTGTGTTACTTGAATTGTGGACTTTATTTGCAACTTCTTGTAATGAAAACACGCTACTAAATGTTGTCAAAAATATTCTGAAGTAATTGCTATAGGTGCTTTCCCCCCACGATTAATCCAACCATAGCACAATATAGTCAGGCAACATATTTCTCCATGAGAAATATGTTTATTTATTGGTTTGTTTATCAATTTATGAAGTCACTTCTATGTGAAGTACAATAAATTAAAAAAATAAATTAAAATACAAAAGAAAAGAAAGTCAATAAACTAGTGATAAGAACAAAATAACATTAAACACTTTGTCAGGAGCACCATAAATACAAAATAGTTAAAATATCTAATATGAAATCCTTTTGTTAAATGGTTGTTCTTTGTCTTTATCTCATCCCTTGCTTTAAATTATCCTTTAAATTTGCACGAGTTAATCAGCATTTTCCTCCTTTTACAGACACTTTCCAAAATAGCTTAATAAAATCTGTTAGGCTTTCTCATTTTGGGAAAAAGTTAGGCAACTGCCCTCATTTGAAGCAGACACATGTAATGAAAGGAGGATCAATACTGGCCATGGGGACAGGTCAAATGTGATGCCTAAGTGGGAATGAGGTGGAAATTGCAATAATAGTGGAAATGACCTTGAGAAATGGGGCGAAAAGATGCTGTCTAAAGAAAGATTAGATAAGAGACAGCACAGCCCTCAGCTGGATAATGGACATGAAAAGAAAGCCAGAAGGGACCCTCCCTAGTTTCTCAGAATGTAATGGAGGTGGCAAGTGAATTGTGCTTTCAGATTTTCATTTTTTAAAAATAAAGTTAAAGCTTTATTAAGAAAAAGTAGAATTAGCTTATCTAATTGTGTTTCTTGTCTCGCCTACCTGGTAAGACTGACAGAAATGTCCCTGTGTAAGCACATTTCTATAGAAGCCCGTGAGATTCTCCTATAATACCCATAAATCCTAAACAATATTAACCATTGCAGGGCATAGCTTGGACATCAGGATAACTACTTTGGATTCACTGCTTTTATAACTTTTCCATTTCTCTTTGAGCTCATAGAATCAGAGTTCTTGCCTATGATATGTAATGAAAAGAACATTTAGAAATACTAGCAAAATGAAGAAAAGTTGCGTCTGTCCCGTGCAGTATTCAAAACCAGGCTTGAGAAATGGCAGACCCTCTACTGCCTCCACCCCACCCCATCTAGGATTGCCATTCTAATGAGACACACACCAACATACCTGAGAATAAATTACATAATAGGTTTGTCATGGGTTGGTTATGTCTTCTATTTCAATTATGGTGTTAGCACTATGTGATTTGGCGCTATTACACAAATAAGCTGTGGGGAGAGCTGGCTGTGAAGACAAAGGGAACATTTTGTTTTTGAACAATTAATCTATTTCTAAAAAGTTGCATGCTTGAGGTATTTTATGCCTGGAGCCCTGGCAATCTTCATTTGTGCAATTTGAAGACCCATTTACGTAAGCAGTCCTAAAGCAAATAATGAAATATAAAAGTGGGTGGTATGGCAGGATTCCCTACTGATTTCTTGATCGGGGTTTTTATTGCTTAAGAATTGACTTTTGGTTGGAGCCAGAGGTATCATATATGCAAGGCTCTTGCCAGGAAGCCTCCAGCAAGATGCTCTCTGGGAGGAGCCATAGAGATGTCTCGATTCCCAATTATTTCTCTCCCCATTTTCTGCATCTTTGTGTTTTCCCCTTCTTCCTTTCATTTTTTCCACATTGACAGCAACATGCCATGTTTTACTTTTCTTTCCTTTAACTTTCAAAAGTATTTTAATCTAGGGCAGGCAGAGGAGAGAAAAAGAAAGGGGAAGATTAATACCTCTGCTGATTTTGTTTAAAGAGAAAATAATTGTGACGATATGGATTTGTGGGGGGTTTCAATTTTAGTGCCCAAACCTGACCAGGTTAAACAGTCTTACCAGCATTATAGGTGATGTAGTTAAAGGTAAAGGTAAAGGTTCCCCTCGCACAAACGTGCTAGTGGTTCCCAACTCTAGGGGGCAGTGCTCATCTCCATTTCAAAGCTGAAGAGCCAGCGCTGTCCGAAGACGTCTCCATGGTCATGTGGCCAGAATGAATAAATGCCGAAGGTGCACAAAATGCTGTTGCCTTCCTACCAAAGGTGATCCCTATTTTTCTACTTGCATTTTACATGCTTTTGAACTACTAGGCTGGCAGAAGCTGGGACAAGTAGCGGGAGCTCACTCCATTACGCAGTGCTAGGGATTTGAACTGCCAAACTGCCAACCTTTCTGACTGACAAGCTCAGAATCTTAGGCACTAAGCCACTGCGTCCTGCCTATATAAGGCTTAGAGTGAGGCTAACATGTTGCTATTTAATTACTATCTATATTGTGGTTTTATGTACATTTTAATTGTTTTATGGGTATAAACCACTTAGTATCTAGAAGCATAGGTATGTATGTATGTATGTATGTATGTATGTATGTATGTATGTATGTATGTATGTATGTATGAGAATTCTTCCAAAATCATACACATACTACCAAACTGTAGTTTGGCAGTACCATAAATTGCCTCAATATTTACACATTTCATTTTGAGAACTAAACATTTATGACAGAGCAGGGACATAATTGTTGCATCCCTTTTCTCAGAGAAGAGTGCATCAAATTACACCATTCTTTCAATTTGAAGTGGACTCTTCTACAATTAATCAGGGTTGCTCAATTGCCTGGGAAAGAGTGATATTTCTACAACTTTTGCATGGGTTCCTAGAGATTGATTCAAATAATTTACTTTTTTTTTTTAAATCAGCATTTGCACATCTTAACATTTTTCTTTCCATTTCCCCATCTATAACATTCTCCCAAGGTACACACATTCATCTAATTGTCTGTTTGTTTTTAGAGGGCATTTAGCATAATTTCCAGTCATTCACTGCACCTCAGTCAAAGGGAACTATTGCATTCTCTTATGCATTAATTTTCAGCTCCATACACTTTGCTGAATCTTCCATTTCACTTGATTTTCACTGTAAATCTTCCAGGTTCTTAGGCAACTAAACAGCATTGTCCACATACAAAAGTATAAATACTTGATTTATGGTCAGAGACCAGATATTCACTACATGTTATATTCCATAAATTTCAAAACTTCGACAAATATATAAAAACTTGAAGAGTTACTATATTATATGCTGTGGTTTCACATAAGATGTATCATATTTATATATCAAATAAATATAACCCCCAAATATCTAAAGTCTCCAGACAGCTATGGTGATATAATAGATTTTGGCCACTCTTCTGCTAGTAGAAAACGTACATTGTCCTCATCTGAACTGTTAGCTACTCAAGGTCAGATAAAATAGGCAACAGAACAAAATGTGCGTGACTCAGTTGATCTATCCTGTTGGGCATGGATAAAGGCCAGCTTGATCTTGAGAATTAGTGAACTTGCCTTCTTTCATTGTAGGTGGTAATTTATGAATCCTGGCATTCTGAAGGTTCCCCAAAATAGCCCACAGAAGGTATTTATAAAATAATTAGGTGGGACAACTGACTTCCAAGCAGACCCTTGTAACAGTAATGGTTACAATATATAGGAAACTAATTTCTCGGCATGCTTGATTCAAAAACCCATTGCTTTGTCTTTGTGTTGGCTCTTTCAATGACAGATGGGATTAAAGGTTGAACACAGGATCTAAGATCCATTTCTGGGGGGAGTTAATCTAGGAAGCTACAGAATTATTTGCAAGGCTTAGAGATCCCTCATTAAAAGTCAATTTTAGATCAAATTTTAAACCAGAGACTCATTTGCATGTTAGATTTCACATCACCATAGGATTCTTTTCCCCCCTTCCATCACATATCCTTGCCTGATTCATTTACTCAGTACCAAACCACTGACTGAGCATGCCACATATTCCCATGTATCTTTTACTCCATCATGTACCATTCTTAATCCACATGGCAACCAACCAGGGAATCCTTTGTCCAGCTTCAACTACTGTGTCCTGCCTGTCACTGGAGAACCTTATGACATAGACTCTTGACCTTATCATTAGTTGGCCTACCACAATTTATTCAACATCTTCAAAGAAAAAAAAAGTCCAGTTGCCTCCTGAAAAAGCACCTTTGGGACAACCATGACCTGGATGACTGAGAATCTCCATAGACATTTAGCTATGCACTTTGGGATGAACACCCTTCGAATGGTGCAGGAGTATGAATGGATTTCCAGAAAACATTGCAAACTACAAGAACCATTTGCACTTCAGTTTGAGATGCAGACACCACAGACTCATCCCCAACAGCACGTGCCTGTCTTCAACAGTGAAGGGACACAGGTCAGAAAACTTCTTGCAGCTAAGAAGGCTCCACACATTTTGTGACTCAGGTGACTCTGAGGACACAAGTCAACCTCCAAACAGTCTCAATGACTCTCTAAAACAGGGGTGTCAAACTCATGTCATCACAGTGGCATCACGTGATGTATCAGGACTTTTTCCCCCTTCGCTAATTCATCTGGCCCATGGGCTGGGAGTTTGACAGCCCTGCTCTAAAAGAATGCATATGACCAGCTGTCTGCAAGGAACATAAATCCATCCATTTCCCACTATCCTGTCAGAGCTGAAGGAACTTCTGGGATGAGAAGAGAAACGTCTTCAAAGAAAAAAAAAGTCCAGTTGCCTCCTTTGTTTGGCATAGGTCACCATGAGTGAGTTTTACCTGCACTTCTAGTGGTTTCTGTGTTTTATTCAAAGTGCTGGTTTTAGGTAAAAAAACCTACTAGACTTGATGTTCTTAGAGAAAACCTGGATTTAATTTGGGCTAATTGATGTGTCCTGGAAGATGCTGCTGTTGGGTGCTCAGGAGGAGAGGGAAGCTAAGGCTCAGAGGCACTGCTCCTGAATACTATATGCCTATGCTATGGAATATTCTCCCACTGGAGATTACCAATTTAGCCCCAATTTTTTAACCGGAGAGGAGAGGAGAGGAGAGGAGAGGAGAGGAGAGGAGAGGAGAGGAGAGGAGAGCAGAGGAGAAGAGAAGAGAAGAGAAGAGAAGAGAAGAGAAGAGAA
>JANHFQ010000667.1:22051-32176 GCA_032468035.1 Aparallactus werneri
CCTCTCTCCACTGCCTGTCCTTTCCATCTCCTCTCCCCTCACTCAATCATCCTGCGCCCTTTCCTCCACTTTGATGACCCTTCCCAGGCCTGAGGGACCTGGGCCTGCCTCATCCTACTCCTCCGGTCAGTTTTCCAGGGCCAGAGAGGCTGCACCATCTTCCTCTGTCAGCCCTGGCTCCATCTCCTCTTCCTCTTTGGACCTGTCCTCTGACAAGGCCATGACACCGCTGATCTGACAAGCCAGATAGGTTGGGGATCACTGATTTAGACAGTTAGTGCATGTTAAGAATATGTATGTTTTGTTTTATTATGTCACCAGTTATTTGGACCTTTATCAAGATATAAACCAAAATAATTATTATACCACATTGCAAAAATAAATGTATGCTTGGTTTACAGTGAAGGATTGCTGAAATGTGTTGTTTCTTGGTATTCAAATTAATGTTTTGACCTTCCCACAAAGGAGGGCTTTTAGGCATTTTAGACACCTTTTGAGGAGTTGTTTTGCATATCAGAGTCTTCCCAGGACTTTATTTTAATTTTGATCTTAACTGCATAGTTAACACTCATGTATATGCATTTCCCCTGACAATTAGCATATTTTTACAAACTGCTTTGAAAACATTTTGAATGAAATCTTAAGTGCTCTCATATTCCCTTAAGATGTTTAAGCCTTAATGTTTAATTTATTTAATTGCAGCTTTGGGGAAGGAGGATTTATAATGAATTGTATGGTAGCAGGAGAAATATTTATTGACTGACAGGTACAGTCTCAGTAAAGATTGCACCGCTTAGAACTCTTATATCTACCGTATTTTTCAGAGTATAAGATGCTCTGAAGTATAAGATGCACCCAGCTTTTCGGGAGGAAAACAAGGGAAAAAAATCTCCCTCCTTCCCAGCAATTTGTCTCTTGTGCTAAATCAGGCTGAAACTGAATCAGGCTTCACAAAAGAGACAAAGTAAATTTTTTTTGGCAGATTTCCCCCCTTGTTTTCCTCCCCAACAGCTCACAACAGCTGATTAGGGGTATTCTGGGAGACAGATCTACCCATCAATCAGCTGCTGAATCAGGCTGGCTGAAACTGAAATTGAAACAGGCTTCATCATAGGAGACAAAGAAAAAAAATCTGCTTCAGTTTCAGTTTCAGCCAGCCTGATTCAGAATGAGCAGCAGCTGATTGGTGGTGGATCTAATACCCCCAATCAGCTGTTGTGACCGTCCCTTTGGGGCTGAAAGGCTACTTGCACCATGCAGCTGATTTTCTAAGGAACAGGTATGGCAGGGAGGGTGAAAATGATGGCTGGGTGGGGCATTTGAAGTATTATTTATTTATTATTTATTATTTATTTATTTACTTAAATTTATAAGCCGCCCAACCCAGAGACTCCGGGCGGCGTACAATAAAAAACAATAAATAGAGTATAGAGATGCACCCTAATTTTCAGCCTCTTTTAGGGGAGAAAAAAGTGTGTCTTATACTCTGAAAAATATGGTACTTCTTATCAAGAGACAGAGAGACAGAGAGATGTACCACATTTAAGGACAATTTTGAATCACATACTTCAAGATGCATCAGGTTTGACCTCCCTCCCTCTGATGAGAATATGATCTAGACCAGGCCTGCCCAACTCAATGACAGGAAGAAATAATCAAAGGCCACAAAGGAATAATTGGTACACCAATCAACTGCTTCGTGATCTGTAGTGTGGTGACAGTAATGGCCTGGAGGTATAGGAGGTGCTTGGAGGCAGGATGTCTTTTTGGGAAGTGTCAGTGGCAGATCTTTCATGACAGCAGAGATGTTTGATGGCAGTGGATATATTGAGAGTTCAAAAAACTCTGGCAGGCTACATAAGGCTGCTTATTGTGCACGTATTGTGCAGGCCTGGTCTAGGCAAAGAAACAAAGAGAAGGGGCTGTAGCACAGAACTTTCATTGCAGATACTGATGTTGGTGTTGATGGTGGTGTGTATTCAGAGCACAGATAGTTTTATGTAACTATTTGTTCCATCAATTGATACACTGTAGCTGTCCACTAACTCTGACTCTGGGCAGCTGAAACTAGTTGAAAGCATCCACTAGAAAGAAAATCAGCAAAACAAAACATCACAATATAAAAACATTTTAATGCACTGTCCAGAGTTGCTCTTGGTGAGATGGGCGGCTACACAAATTTGATTTAATAAATAAAAATTGTGGTGAATGTCATATATTTTATATGATATATATCATACTTAGAGCATATATCACACTTAGAGCATTTCCACAAGAAGAGTCTTCACCATGAGTTTAGCATTAAATGAGATTGGGAGATTAGCTGAGTTAATGCAAAAGGTGGGGAATTCTTTTTAAAAAAAAGAGTTTGGATGGGCTCATTTTCCATTGGAGGGAACTCTTGCATCTACCTTCCTACTGGCTCCAGAGGGATGCTAAGCTGAGGAGCAGGTCTTATAAGGAAAAATAGAAATGAATATAGAAGGTTGAGAACCACTGCCCTATTCCTTCTCCAAATTGCACATGTGGGTGATCTCCCATCCATTCCTTATCCAGAGAGGTTCCACTGAACCTATCTACTTGTGGAGTATCCAGTACCCTGGGTCTTTTAGAGAACGCTTACAATATGAAAGAAATAATAATAACAGTAGAATCAGAAGATGACCTGAAAACATTGAAATTTCACGATTTCTGTGATCCCATCATTGCTTTGTTAAAATGAGCACAAAAGGCCCAAAATTCATAGAAAATCCCTATCATTTATTTAAGCTGACTGAAATTTTTTAGAATAGCTGCAAAGAACTGCAGAGGGAACAATGTGTGAATGAATGGCAAATCATTTTGACAAGGTACCACACTGGCATTCTTTGATTATATGGCATCTTTTTTTGACCCGGCACAGTCCAGATGTTTGAACCTACAGTATCCCTTGGCCTCAGTCAGCATAGTAAATGGCCTGAGATTATGGCAGCTGGAGAAAGGCTGATATACAAGCTAAAGAGCAAGGGGTTCAGAATAGCCACAGTGGAACATCACACCAAGCACTCAAAACCTGAAAGACAATTCTTCATTTTCAAGGGCAACAAAAAGAACTGAGGAAACAAAATTTCAGAGATCCTGCACCGCCATCCCTATCATCCCCAGCCGGCACTGTCAATGGGAAAAGCTACAATAAATCTTTCAATCCCAATATTGTTAGAGTTTTAGAGATCTTTGAGATGCTCCTGAACACATGAAGAGGCTGAATGCAGATGCTTATCATAAAAGATGTTTACTATAAAGTAAAGTATAATAAAACAGAATAAAAGATATACCAGTAACTGACCCTTGGTGGTTCTTGCATGGGAGTGGGACAAGACAAGAACATAGTCCCCAAAAGCACATGGCTGGAGGTGGAAGAGGGTTTTATACCTCTGATAGAGGCCCCTCCTCTTCCTCTGGTGGCAATGTACTCAGTGCTGACACCTGGTGTACAGGTGAGTGTAGTGCCACGACTGGCACTTAGTCACAAACTGTAACAAATATAGACTCAGCAACAGAGCCGCATGGGATCTGTTCCCTCCTGTTCAAGGACATGCTTTCTGGATATCTCATTTCTGGAAAATCAGGAAAACCATTGTCGGCATTTGGGCAGCAGTGTATTTTGGGTAAGAAATAAATGCTCTGTTGAAATTACAGTGCAGCATAAAAGGTTTATATAGAGTCTTTCCTTAAAGAAAAATAACTAGATACAATGTACAGCCATTAGAAAAATCTTCCATGATTTCAAGACTAGGGCTTATATTTCCCCCCAGCTAAGTCTCTTTCACCCCATCCATCTGTTCTTCTCAAGACATATCTGCATTACAATGAAACTGGTTCAATATTCGTTCTTTTTCCAAAGAAAACCACAGAACTGAACTTCCAGGAAAACCACCCAATTGAAATTCAGCACAGGTATGAATGAGGAAAAAGAATAAATAGAGTAGGTAGCACAGGTTTTGAACAGAGTTCTTTGAGTCTGTACCCCATCTCCAATTCTCAGGATTATATTTAGGATTTGGGGGAGAAGAGCTGTGACAATTAAGTGAGTATAAACAGCATTCTATAAAAGTTGTTGTTCCTCTTCTTTTCCTACTCTATAATCTTTCTGCTTTAGCAAAATAAAAAATAAAGAAAACTCCAAAAACATAGGTGATGCCAAAGAGGGAGTGATTGATCTCAAGTCATAACTCGTGGCAGTAGTGTCTGCAGCATGGAGCCATAGCATCACAATCCAAGCCCACTTCTATTGTATGGTGTATACAATAGGAGAGCTTCAATTGCAATGCTACAACTCACATCCTGCCTGCTTTGACCCTCCAGTGGACATCACTGATCAGTGGTCGGGGTGGGTGGTGGGCAGGGTTATTGCGGAGGTACCTAGGTACTCTCCTATGACACCTGTGCAAGCTGCACTGGCTTCAAGTGGGCTTCCAGGTGCAATTCAAAGTGCTGGTCATTACCGTTAAAGCCCTTCATGGCTTAGGACCAGGTTACCTGCAAGACCACCTTCTGACCTCTTCCTCCAATCACCCTGTGAGAGCCCCCAGGGTCGGCTTCCTCCAGGTCCCGTCGGCCAAACAATGTCGGCTGGAGGGCCCTCGGGGGAGAGCCTTCTCTGTGGCTGCTCCTGCCCTATGGAATCAGCTGCCCCCTGACCTGCCGACCTTCCATTGAGCCACTAAAACCTGGCACTGCCAGCAGGCCTGGGGTCTGTGAGTCATCGAATTTGGGGGGTTGAAATATTGAGCACATAGCACTTTTTAACTGTTCAAATTTTTATGATTTTAAATGTCTCTGTTTATGTGTTTTTATTCTGTTATGAGTCACCCGGAGTCCTCTGGGAGTGGGCGGCATACAAATAAAATTAATAACAATAATAAATAACAATCACTGAGCATCTGTCAAGACCTGACCCATTGCAAAGACTTATGGTCAGTTGGTTCCGCTCCTATTGGTATAGGACAGGGGTGTCAAACTCATGTCGTCACAGCAGCGTCACGTGACATATTGGGACCTTTCCCCCCTTCATAAACCGGGCATGGGTGTGGCCATCACATGACGCATCCAGCCCGGGGGCCAGGAGTCTGACAAGAGCCCTGCTATAGGAGCAGAAGAAGCATCAATCTGATTTGCATGGTTCTTTCTTTGCAGCCAAGCAAGCCAGGTGGTCAGTGTCATGGTTGGTTCCCAGACTGATAAAAGATTTTGGAGATTGCTATAAGTTCTTCCACTACATGAAAGGACCAGCCAATTCACCAGTTCTCAGGAAGATGATATGAATGAATGAATGAATGAATGAATGAATGAATGAATGAAAGAATGAAAGAATGAAAGAATGAAAATCTCCACCTTAATGTATTCTGGCACTATATTGGTTTTAGAAGAGAAACAGGATTTCTTATGATCCCTCCCCTCCCTTTCTTCTCAATTTCTTCTCAAACTTGTCGAACAGGCTCCAGGAGAAGAACTGTGTTTGGAAAACGGCTTTTGGTGTTAAGCAGATGCTGTTGCCTCAGAGTTTGGCAATTGGTGACAACAGCAAGAAGATAGCCCTATGGATCTCTTAGCCCAAGTCCCTCATGACAGCTATCAACAGACCAGGAATAAACTCACTCAGCCCATTGATTGAAGGCAAAGCCATGGAACAGGAGCTGAAATTGATAGCCTTTTAAATGTTTACCGGCAACCTCCATCACTATGGCTTACTGACCTCGATTGCTGAAGTCCAACAACTTCTGCAAGACTAACTCATTGGTCTGTTCTGTCCAAGACAACGGAGACAATATTCAAACATGTCCTTTCTCTTTCAGGATAACTCCTGCAGCCTTTTGTTCATTTACTGCAATCTCTTTAGTTGTTTACTTTGATTTGGACCACACTGCTTGCAGCAGTGCCACGGCTGCTTTAAAAGGAGAGCTCCAGCTCCAGGGAGAAAAACACAATCCACAAAATTGCAAATAATGTATTGGAAGAGGAAGCATCCGTGAAATTCCTTGCAGGTCAAAAAGATGATTTTTTTGCAATGTTGCAGGAAAAGTGTTCACGCTTCTTGATTCCAAAGGGTATTTCTTTGGTTGCTGAGCACCAAGTGGAGGAAGAATAAAATGTCTTCTTAGGCCAGCTTCAATATCAATCTTTATAGTTACAGAGAATGACTGATAACTTCCAGTCTGACTGGCTTCCTTTTCATCACAAATCAATGTTCAATCTCTGTCCACCTTGAGGGTACAGCAGGAGGAGATCAAGTCAAAGGCAAGTTGGTAATTAGAAACTTTTTACTTTAGATGTCTGACTTTTTCTACTTTGCAGATGCCAAAAGGGAGGGTGGATTTTTGCAATGGACAGGAAACAAATATGACAACCAGCTGTAAAATAAACACCATAGATCCTTCCTCTCTGCATTCAAGGAGGATATATTTTGCTGGCACTGATTATAAATACGGATAGCATGAAATATTCATAAAATCCCTAGGTACCAACTCATAGCTTTTCCACTCCACTGGAAAGAAGATGCAGTAACCTTGCATTGCAGACTATCACACTACGGAAGTGGTCAGCAGAGAATAGGCTGAGATGGGAAAATTGGACTGACAAAATTCCCCACGTCCAGGATGGGGTGGAAGGAGGGGCTTGGAAAGAAGATGTTTTTGATGCATTGAAAGCATGCCTGCTGGCCAAGCCTGTTCTTAAGAAAGCCAAGAGTGTCAATAGCCCCACTCAATGTATTGCGGCAACATCCTCCACAAATAATGAAGATTTCAGCAATGGGTGTGAGTGTGTATGGATATGATTTGGTTTCCCTTCTGCTGGATGCAGCACTTCTCATATCCTTTCGTAAAAAAGGAACTTGCCTGCATCTATACAGGGAGAGAAATAAACACCAGCCACAGTCGTGGGCTCGTGGCACGACAAGGCATTTTCACTTCATACCAGTTTGGCAACCATAAAGGGCTGCAGGAATACTTAGCTTTAAATGCCAGGTTAATCCACTAAAATCTGCTTGAATTAACCTGCAGAAATCAAATTGCACTTGAAAGGTGTTTGAGTGAAGCCATCTTTTCATGACTGGGAATGATTTTGGATTCTGCTGTGTTAATACAATTTAGCAACAGCTGTGTGCATCTATGAGAAGGATATGAGATTTATGCTCTAGGAGTGCTCTGGTGCCCAACTTATTTTGTGGCCTCCTGTCCCAATGATCAAGCATCAGGTTTAGAGTTTCATGGGTTTAAGTTTGTATTAAGCAAGGAAAAAACAACAGTCTTATAAATACAGAAAATAAGCTAGAAAATCCTGACACACACACACACACACACACTTTGCATCACTGCCCTGCCCTTCAAATATAAAATATATTTCATTTTTTCCCCCTTAGAAACATAGTGAGAGGGCAAAGAAAAAAAAAGCAGGGAAGACAGGGTTAGTAAGGGTCCTGAGAACAATAGCTGTGCTTTTGGGAATAAAACCCCCACACCTATGTGTCTGTTCCTTAGAGGAATGGGGACCTGTGGAAACTTCTGAACCCAGAGAGAGACCTGCATAAAAGTCCCCAGAGTTCTATTCCTTTCCCATCAGACACCAAGACAGAGTTAGAAATGAAAATAAATTAGGCAAATGCTCTCAATTTCTCTCATGTTTACTGGCTGAGGAATATGGATTTTTGAGGCTAAGTTTGTATCGCAAAATGCCTGTTTTAATATTATACATAAATGAATTGCTTAGAAATGTAAGATTAATCAATTGGCCTTTGTAAAAAAACATTGGTATATCCCATTCCTATCCTTTAAAAATTATCCCTGCTCAGGACAGTTCTTGTAAAAGCGCCACCATTTTAGGATAGAGCAGCATGAATTCAGAAACCTAATAATTTTTCTACAGAGCCCTGTATTCATTTCCCTTTCTCTCCTCAGCTCTCTCTTTTGGATATATTTCCAGGGTGTATGTACCTTGGGACAGAGATCTATTTTCTCATTCTTTATAAAATGTTAAAAGTTAAAAAAATAAAAACAAGCTCCACTGAGTTCTACTCCCAAGCAAATGGCTAGAAGACTGCAGCATTACTAATTTGTGGTAGCAGAAAAAATATATATAAACCTATATTGAAGAAATCATTTACAACAATAAATCTCATTCTTGTCAAGGCAATAGAAGGCTCTTCTGTTGGCAAATCTGCCCATTTCTCAAGCCTTCGCTGCTGTCACCTGCTCTTCCATCCCAGGACTCTGGATCTCTTCCAAAACCATCAGAATCCCACCCTTCTCAAAGTCAGGCAATTATCATTCCTTCTTCAAAACCATGGACACCACCGAAGAGGTAACACAGACTGAGTGACCGTTTCAGTGTGAGCCATGTTTCCCCAACACATGAATGGATTGCTGAAAAGCCACCACTGGCTGAGTTCACTAACGTGCTAAATTATGATTTAAAAAACCCCAACAGTTGGATTCCCCTTAATGCATTAAGCCAAAACCAAACACACTATGGCTTTGTGCGATTAGAGACTGCAGCTGCAAAGCCTTCCAAGTGGGTGTTTTTTTTTGTGTAGCAGACCAGCATGAGCAAAAACCCCTCCTTTCCTGAAACATTAAAACAGCTGCATGCAGAATGCCTGCATGTGTGTGTTCATGCAAAAAACAGCACACTCCTGCCGAGACTGTGAATGAGGGGAACTGCGTACACGTGGAGAGCTAGGAAGTACTTTGAAACAGGATTCTGAAGGAAGTGGCTGCTTTCTCGGCTTCAAAGACAAGGATTTTTGTTTGCACCATTGTACACAGATTCCCCCAAAGTAGAATGAACAGCATCACCAAACCTTTCTTTAAAAAAACAACAACACACCACCCAGAATGATATTCCCCAACCTGGTGCCCTCCCAGTGCACTGGGCTGCAATTCTCGCTCTCCTTAGCCAGCAATACCGTTGACTAAGTACTGGCTGGGAGAGGTGGGAATTATCTTCCTACAAAGGTGGAGTGCACCAGACTGGGGATCTAAAATGCATCAAAGGTCTCCTGAGCCAAGCAAGTGATCCATCCCAGGGTGTTTTAGTTTGCAAAACCCTTTTTCAAGAGAAAAAGCAAGTAGATGGGAACTGACTGCATTGAATAAAAGGAAATTTCTGTAGCTAGCTTTGAATGGGGGATGAATATATTGGCTGCTGTTCTATTTCCCTTGGATGGCATCCCACATTAGTTTCCCAGCCATTGCTGTCTATCCACCTGCTTGAAAAGCATCACCTTCAATGAAGGGTTAGTATGGCCTGTCCAATCTGGCCAAGGGAGAAGCTCTTCAAGCCTCAGTGAAAGAGGCCTCTTTTCATAGAAACAGATTTTGTTTTGTCAACTGGATTTCCAATTCAGCATGCAACATAATGAACAATTTGCAAAATTTCACTCTCAACTGTACAACTTTATATACGCTCATGCTTCTAAGCACAATGGCAGGAGTATAACAACAATTTGGAGATCTTGGTGCCAAACTCCTAAAGTGGTTCAAAGAAAGCTATGGATTAGGAAACTCAGAAGAAAAGGGTACATTAAGGCTACAATTCTATTCATCCTCACTACCTAAAACAGAGTTGGAAGTCAGTGGTTCACTTCATATGCCATGCAATGCCGTTATTTGCTTAATCATGGTTTATTAAACAAATCATAATTGGTGGATTTGCACCATGCTAAGCCATAAAGAAGCAAACCATAATATGGCTTAGCTAAAATTCAATATATGGATTGTAAACCACCATAAAGTATACATAGTTTCAGTTGAAGTTCTCAGTCTGGTCCTCTGTTGGAGTGGGAAGATACTTTCTCCTGATTGATTGTCTGGCTGAGCAGTTTCCTATGAAAGGAGTTCTGTCAGCCAGGGATTTCAGTTACAGTCACCTCACAGGCAGTCTTGAATAAAGAGCTGTTAGAAGTCATTCTGGCCTAGCTTCCATTCTTCGCCCAGAATATAACAGTGTGCTAGGCAAACAAAGCCAATGCTTGAACCAATAAATCACTAGGTGAAGGAATGTGAGACAAGTTTGCAAGACCAGTCTGCCTGAACAGCAGTGGTGATCTTTATTTATGCCCAAATTGTAAACTCAAAGTTCAAATTCTTA
>JANHFQ010000670.1:0-12102 GCA_032468035.1 Aparallactus werneri
CGCGCGTTTGACCGGCGTTCGTCCAGCGCGCCCACGAAGCGGGTAACCAGCGTACCGGTAGGATCCCACCACTGATCATAAAGTTTTTGTTTCTCCAGGGAAAGTCAGCAAAGGACATTCACACTGAGATGTCACAAACACTGGGGGAAAAGTGTCCTTCCTACAGCACTGTCAAAACCTGCATATCTCATTTCAAGAGTGGACTTTTCTCCATTGAAGATGAGCCCCACAGTGGGCGCCCTCCAACTCAACTGACCCAGCAACCTGCGATGCTGTCCATGAGCTGATTATTGAGAACTGGCGAAAATCTGCAAAAAAGGTAGTTTAGATACTTGACATTTCATAGCAGCGTGTTGGGTTTGTTGTCACCACTATCCTAGACATGAGCAAGCTTTCAGTGAAGTGAAATGTTTGAACAATGATCAGAAGAAGGAATGAGTTGAAGCATCCAAAGCTGTTTTGACCCATTTGAAGCTACACAGGACTTTTTGGCTAAGTTAATGACTGAGGATGAAACCTGGCTCCACATCTATGATCCTGAAACCAAGGAACAGTCAAAGGAATGGCACCACAGCTGGGTCCTTATGGCCAAAGAAGTTCCGAACCCAGAAATTGGCCAAAAAAGTCATGGTGTCCATTTTCTGGGACAAAGACAGTGTTCTGTTGGTGGACTACCTACCTCAGAGCTCTAGTATCACTGGACAGTATTATGCTAACCTCCTGGGCCAGCTGAAGGAGGCAATTAAGATGGAACACCATGGAAAATTGACTAAAGGGATCCTTTTTTTGCAGGACAATGAACCTGCACACACGTCCAACTTTGTGGCTGCACATTGAACACCTTGGATTTCCTATTGGTCCACCACCACCCCTACTCACCTGACTTGGCCCCTTCAGACTATTATCTGTTCCCGAATTTGAAGAAACACCTGAAGGGGCAATATTCTGAGGACATTTCTGATGTCAAAGATGCCGCTGAGAGCTGGTTTGCAGCCCAACCAAAGGACTTTTATGTGAATGGTCTAGAAAAGCTACAACTACACTGTACCAAGTGCATCTGTCTCTGGGGGGAATACGTTGAATAAATGTGTTATTTCATAACTCTGGCTCTCTTCTTTCTGGGCAAAGCCAGGAACTTCTCAGCACTCCTTCGTATGCTGTAAAACTAGAAGCTGCATTATGAAGGTATGAGAGGAACCTGGGCTTACTGATACCTGGGCTTACAGACTGGTACAACCAGTTTCATGGCCTCTACCTGTCCAGCTAACCTCATACGAGGTTAACTACCAGCATGACTGTTCCTGTTTCTGTTACAAAGAAACCAAGGGAAGGTTTTGTCCTGACTTCATACAAAATTCTTGTTTGGAGTTCCTGTTGTTTTTATTAGCATGTTTTCTCCTGCACCCTTCTTTTTCTTGAAATATATTTATATTTATTGTTCAATAAAAAGACCCTCAACAGCATAATATATAGGTAGTCCTCAGTTACCATTTTCCAGTGACCATTAGGAGTTATGACAATATTGAAAAGAGTCATGTACAGCCAGTCCTTGAAATTGTAGCCATCACAGTATGCCTGCAGTCCTGTAATCACAAGTTGGGCATTTGGCAATAGCGCACAATTATGAGAGTTGCAGTGTCCCATGGTCACGTGAATTGTTTTCAATGTTCACTGTCAATTTCCAAGTACCAAAGTGAATGGGGAAGCCAGCAGGAAGTTGCAAGTTGCTGTCACTTGACATTGCATTTAACAACTGGAAGTCATTAGCGTTAGTGAGAACAATGATGATTCATAAAACATGTTAGAATAACAACACTATTTGTAGAGTTAAAGTTCTTTTCCCCCCAAAAAACTATCATGGCTATTTCAAAAGTTGTCTCCATACATATGTCCTTGCTTAGCTTTGTGCTTCACTGATGGTCCAGCAGAAGTGTTTTTTGTGCATGTATAGACAACTGGAGAAAATTTTCCGTCTTTCAAAGGATGTGACTGTTTTAATACAGTCTAGACCTCAGGGTAGGTGGTGGAGTGGCAGTAATTATTCGCCAGGAGTTACGACCATGCAGGGTCCTTGTCTCAGAGATTATCGGATGCGAATCCCTCTTTCTTCGGTTGAACTCACGGGTTCAGTTGGGCTTGTTACTTATGTACCTTCCTCCTAGCTGCGTGAGAACAGCCCTGCCAGAGCTACTAGAGGTAGTAGCTGGGCTGGCGGTTGAGAACCCCAGACTTATGGTGCTGGGGGATTTCAACCTGCCATCCCTTGGCGAATCCTCGGAGGTGGCTCAGGAGTTCATGACCTCCATGGCTACCATGGACCTAACCCAAGTAGTTCAGGGTCCAACCTGTAGGGGAGGGCATGCGCTCGATTTAATATTCCTCTCTGGACAATGGAGGCGTGATCTGGCAATGGGGGACATAGTCTTACAACCCTTGCCATGGACAGATCACTCCCTGCTCAAAGTGGACTTCCTGGCAGCTGCTCCACACCGCCAGGAGGAGGAACCTATTATATGGTTCCGGCCCAGACAACTGATGGATCCGTTACGATTCCAGATGGAGCTTGGGCTTTTTCCTGATTCCCTGTCCCACAGCTCATCGGAGTTCCTTGTAGCTGCCTGGAGTGAGGCGGCGGCAGGGACTTTGAACTGAGTTGTGCCGCTGCGGCCTCTCAACAGATTTATTTGGACTGCTTAAATTTAATATGTTTTTAATTTTTGTATTGTCTGTTTTTTATATGTTACGTTGCCCCGAGTCCCTCGGGAGAGGGGCGGCATAGAAGTCCAAATAATATAATAATATAATATAATATAGTCTAAATGAATAAGCAAAAAGCCAAATTCTTTTTATTTTCCATCTTTGATATGAATCACACTTTAACCATTACTCTAACAATTTTAAGTGTTATTAAGTAACCGATGTGCTCTTTTCCTTTTCCCAGTTGTGAATGCAGAGCAACGAGGCAGAAGATATACTGGTTTTGCTACTTTTTCATTAAGTATTATCCCACATTATTTACATATTCTGTGATGAACTAATTCCTCTTTTATTGTTTGTTTGTGTGTTATATTTCTAACACACCCACCCATCTCCCTCAAAGAGGGGCCTCGTTAATTACCCTTAATTCAGCAGGATCATGATTAAAGTTGAAGTTTAACGCATCCAAGAGACACCAAGTCGGGAAGGTTGAGATTCTTCCATCTTTCTTTCTCTCTCTTTTTGAAATAGGTTTCTGGGTAGGATCCCTTCTTCCAGAGTTGGAGAATGTAATATAATCATAACCTTGCAATAAAAAGTTGTTGTGTTAAGATGACTTATATAACTCCCTCTTCAACTTACAAGAAAAAGGAGTCCTTCCAAGAAAGAAAGTGCTCTTCACCATGCAAGCGAATAACAGATAAATCATCTGCAGAACTCTTCACTCGAAGACTCACCAAAACTAACTGTTCACCAGTATGCAAATCGTATTAGTAATATAATAAGAAACTAATCTAGTGGTAAACAGTATAATGATTAGAAATGGAAACTAAATCTTAAATGCTTTCTAAACGCAGTTGATTCTGATTCTGATTCTGATTATGAAAATCATACCAAGCACGTCTCCGTGACATCAATTGTCTGCTTTACCTCTCTATGATAACAACAATAACTGCAGGATTTAATCTCAGCCAAGGTTCCTGAGGTGTCATTTTTACGCTTTTAGTGCTTATGTACAGCAGAAAAAAATGTGTAGCTCTGGGAATGTGTCACAATATTCGCAGGATTTGTTTTTTTATATTGACAACATTTGTATTTCTAACCACTTCAAAATCTGTGGCAATTAAATCATTCAAGTCATTTGAAGTCAATTAAATCAATATTTTTTTAAACAAAATCCAAATGCTATAACACTATTGTGCTATACAACTATCACTTCACTCTAGCACCTAAATTCTGCTCTCCTAAAATCCATGAGGATGGGTTCCATTCTCTCACCATCTGGTACATGTTTATAGGCAGGACCCATCATCTATATTGGGAAAGGAAAGGAAAGGAAAGATTTTACACCAGGATCCAACTAGTCAGCAGATACTGTGCATCAAGACTTTGGTTCCAGTTTTTACTTTAAAAAATGTACATCCAACATGTCTATTTATGAATGACTATGGGAGCCATAACTGGGAGTCTTCACTTATTCAGGCAGTGTCTTATGGGACTCCAGGCAAATTGGTTGGTTTGTATAATATAAGGAAATTAATATCAGTATAAGAAGTAACTTATAAATTAAACTGTCCAGATGTCACAGCAAGTAGGAGAAGCAGATACTTTCCCCTCAAATGTGAACAGCTCCCCTGCTTTCCACAAAGGCTGATGTTAACTTCAGAAATGTCCTGGTGGTTTAGCAATGCAGCTTCTAAGATTACATAAAGTTAATTAAACAATGTTATACAGTTCAAGTACTTTTTAAATCCTGTAACTCATTTATTTGAAAAATTCCACTGTGTTACTTGATAAAACTGAAAAAATATTTGATAAAATGCTTTTATTTTATATTAAAATGATGAATTTACATAAAATTTTATTTTATCTTTAACATATGAATAAAATTTTCAAACAACATACTGATAATTGTTGACACTCGGGGCCCCTCTAAAATAAAAATAGGACACTGGCTTTTATTTTTTTCCCTAGCTACCAACAAAAGAAGATGGTCAGTTCCTTTTTTCAAAAATATGTGTGGCACAATCAAAGACAGCAAAAATAATGTTTCAGAAAAGACAATATGTCCCCAAACCTCTGATATAACTAGCAGAAGTGAAAATTAAATTTCTTAAATTATTGAGATGTAGAACGAATTCTCATGTATGCTGTACTCTTCAATAATCAGAGAAGAGAGAGTATATTTCAGATTGAGGCTTACGATCCAAAATGCCAGGACAAAAATCAAAGAATGACACGTGGCAGTTCTTCCAAGCTGAGTTCTTTATTGTTTATACTGGCAGCACATTATTTATATATTTATTCATCCAGCAAATTTACATGCTGCTCAGAAGGTGGTGTGGGATGACTGAGTGGTTTATAAACACATTAACATGGTCAGAAACCACCATTTTGAGAATACATTGCCACCCTCTTTCTCCATTTTTAATACCTTGAACCCTTGTGTTAGCAAAGTGTTGTAAGGTTTATTAACATTATTATCCCATCCCTACTGCCAATGGCTGCTAGGAAATTCTGGGAGTTGAAGTCCATGCAATTTAAAGGTGCCAAGGTTGAGAAAACGGTTTAGAACAGGGGTATCAAACTCACGTCATCACATCATTGTCACATGCCATATCAAGAGTTTTTTCCCCTTTGCAAAACTGACACATCCAGCCCATGGGCCGTGAGTTTAACACCCCCAGTTTAGAAGATTTGTATTGTGCTGCTGAAACTTTGCAGTGATTTATGTAATGAGAAGTCTTGCTTTTTCAGTCTTGCTTCTCTCCAGCTTTTTTTCTTGGTTAGAAGGCAGGCTAATTGATTAATTTTAGGTGTTCCCACAATATGATTGACTTGGTGGAGTTACTTTTAACTCTATGCAAGTCTGGGCCTCATGAAGATTAAATTGATCCAGTAGAGGTTAATTTACTAGGTCAAGTATTCCCTTTTTGATAGTTCCACAACACTTAAAACACACTGTTTCGTTTAAGCTTGTATGGGAACAGGGCTATAAAGTACTGGTAATTTACTCTGGAGCTATTCTGGAGCATGCCCTTCCTTCCTTTCCTAAGGAATCTTAATGCTTAAAAAATCAAGTACTGAAATAATTTTGCAAATTGTAAATCTTCTGTTGAAATGACCAGTAAATGGTTAGTTCTACAGAAATGATAACCTTTTGAATGCAGAATTTTCAGAGAAAGCTGTTTCAGAAGCAAAAAAACCAACAACAGGGGCATTTCTACTTCTGAAAAAGAGAATGTATCAAGGGAGTCATCTTCCGGAAAGCAGTTCCCATGAATCTTGTGTGTTCTAAGCAGATAGATGCAGGAAGCAGCATAGTCAGTGGTTGTCAATGTTTTAATGCTTTAGGTGGCTACATGGGAGTTTCCTGCACTTTCACTTTCAGTCTTAGATGACAGACTTCCCGCAGAAGAATCTAGCATGCTGTTGTTGGAACTGAAGTTATGGTTTCTGCCAACCATTCTAATTTATTCCAAACAAATTTACATAAGTATTTGATACTTGGACTATAAAATTTTAATTAGTTCATACAACCACAGTTAATAGAATGACTAATCGTTACAACTCTGTGGGTTTTTTAAATGGTATTTTTCCTATTGTTATTTACAAGCTTGTGATCTACTGTTTTCACTAAATTTGGCAATACAATATAACAAAAATCATAGAGGGAAGTTATGCTTTCATGAATACGTTCCTTTGAATCCTACACCAGAAAGCAAATTGATCAACATAAACATGTACTTGACTGCATTCCATTTAATAGTGTTTAAGAAGCTATCTGGAGCTCATTGAAATAGTCTAACTGTGAGGTGACAAGACCACAAATGACTCTCTGAATGGCTTCTAGGTTGAGAAAAGGGTGTAACTGGTACACAAGACAAATAGCTGCAAAAAGCTGTTGCATCTTCTGGCAACAACTAACACCTGCTTTGTGATCAGTTGCTGTAAGTCTAGGAAGAGCCCCAAGATGTATACCAATCTTGAGTAGGGAAATGCAATGGTCTTGTACCATCGAAAACCAATGGTAAAAACATCCCAATGCTGGAGGTGTCCAAAAGAATTATTACTACTGAACCCAACGCTGTTTTTCCAGTGTTCCAGACTCAAACCTCCTCCAGACACTGAGCCAGAACAATGGAAACTTCACCTATACACTCCAGCCCAATGTTGAGATTTATGATTGGTATCATCCAAACACAGATGATACCACATCCTAAACTGATAGATGGCCTCACTCAGCAGTTTCATGTAGATATTAAACAGGAAGGGGGAAAGTGTAAACCTTGAGGCATCCCACCAATGAGGATCATGGGTATAGTCTCCCCCTACTGACTGAAAGCAACTACTAAGCAAGAAGATGACAAAACGCATTGCCCCTAACTCCAAAACCTGCAACTGATCTAGAAAGATATCATAATGGACAATATCAAACATTGTCTGGGGCAGGCCAATTGAACAGGTGCCGCCTTTCAACCAGAGAGTGATCAAAGACTGATTTGCCTGTGATAGTGGACTGATAGTAATGTCTTCCAAATCCAGATCAATTATCCTGAGACAAAACCCAGATGTGATGTGAAATCTCCAGTGTGCACTAAATCCTCCATTATTCAGGACAGGTCTATAATTGTCATGAAGGCCATGAACTCCTGAGCTACTCCATATTCAACATCCCCACAAGGCAGACCCCCAAGAACCATCAGCTTCATGGATTTCACCATCAACCCAGCAACTTAACCTAGCATCTTAAGCAGGTATTATGTAGACAGTAGACAGTATGGCAGAAGCAATCCCAACTGTTCTGAAAGGCCCAGTTTCAGCCACAGAAACTCACATCTGCTGATCAAAGTCTCTATACGAGCTTCAGCTCTTTGGGCATAACAATTGTACTCCCTCCAATGGTAATTCAGGTGATGCAAAACCCAAAACCTAAGAGGGTATATTTGTAAGAGGGAAACACTTCCCTCTAAGCCCACCCAGATCTCAGTTATGCACACCAGATCATGTCCCTCATCCAGAGAGATGAAAACATAATCTGTTCATTCTCATTTCCTACAAGATTTATGAACAATTTTATAAAGTTGCTGAATAATTATTATTTTGTGGATCATGAAGTTATGATTAATTAAGTACAAATAATCAATTTATCAGTTTTGGCATATAAAAAGAGTTTCCAGTCAGATTTTACAGTTCGGATGAAAATTGCATGCAATGCAGATAGTTCACATTTTCAGTCATCATGGCCCATAGCAATTTGTCTTACCATTTTGTGCAAACGTGGCTAGATCCTGCCAAAGGTCTCAGTTGCAAGTCCTGCTAACCTAATGTCAACAAGAGCACTGCCAAGGTGGACAGTGAACTTTGTTTTGGAGGCTACAGAGGATAAGACCTCCCACTTTGGGAGAAGCAAGGACCCAGGCTTTAATTTATGCCAGGGTTCATTCTGAAATGGAAAGGAATCAATTCTGATTTTGTTATGAAAATGTAAAACATCAACAATATAAAAGAGCAAAGCTAAACTAGAACCTTACTCTGGAGATTATGTTCAATGGCAGAATTCAGCCATCAAAAATAAATGTGCAATTTTCTTAATATTAAACAAGAAAGGAAAGAACATGGCTCCAATTCTTTATCTGAAAGAGATAGTATAGTTTAAAAGACTAGGGACTCCATTTCTCCCAGGTCTTGTATCTAGTGAAAGTCAAATAGTGGAGCAGTAGGATAAAAGTGCCATAATTTCTATTGCTACCTTTATCAAATGGAAGTATAGATGGTTAAGGACGATAAACTACTGGATCTCTCTTAAAAGAAACTTGAAAATTGGAATATTGGGGAAAATGGAAAAAACTTGCCAGGGACTAAAAGAGGAAAAAAAAGAAATCTTCCCTTTCTCTCCATATTGATGAAAGTGTCTAACTTTGACACTGTTCATATAAACCAACATTTGAAGTGAAATCAGTATTACAGTATTAAATTGCACCCCTTGGATGCAAAAGTAGAAATGTTCTACAGTATATTATAGCCTTCAAACTTTGATGACTTCTACATCATTTAATCTTAACTTCTAAATGAATGTGAGAAGTCACTTAGACCAGTAAATAATCTACTGCTGAGAAATTAACAATCAGTTATCTGAACTCAGAAGTTCAAGGAATTGTTAACAAGGATCGAGCCTGACCTTCCACAGAATCCCTGAAACCCTATTTCACAGTTCTCAAGCAGACAGCTGGGCGAGATTTTTGTAACATAAGTGACTAACAAAAAAACTTCTCCTTGAGACAACTTGCAAGTGGTTCTGTTTGCTTTTTATTCTGTTTACAGTTATTACAGTAAAAAGACATATAACATTTGGCTCCCTGTGCTTTTCCCCACCATTTCCCAGAATGTAGAAAGAGCCAGGGGACATAGGTGCTTTTATATACAGGAGTAGTGTTCTGAACTGTAAACAGAATAAATTGGAAGCTCTAATTACCAGACTTGGTACATTCTGTCCCTATATAGCCATTAGATGGGATCATATAAAAAACATATCCCCTTTCTTATCAGATTGACAGCTTGGGCTTGCCTGGCCTGATTCTTGGAGAAAAAAAAATACTGCCTTAACATACCCTTTCCAACTGCTTATGCATTTAGCAATGTCACATTTCTTGGAGAAATGTGAACACTAAAATAAAAAAGCATAACTAAAGAAAAATGCCAGATGGGACACTCTTTCCACAACAACTTCTGATTACATTACATAGTCTAATTCTGCTAGAATATGGTTGCTACTTTTATCATTACGTGTTAATCTTGGAGCTTTTTTTGCATGTAATAAATCATACAAAAAGAAAAAAAACAAAGGAAGATGTGGAAATAACAGAAATAACTGCTAAATATCTATGCTTAGCAACCTGCTACTTAGTAGAAACAGATTACCAATAATGTTGAGCTGATTTTTCAAGGAACATATTGCACTAAATTTCAAAATAATGCATTTTTTCCTAATTCATATATGTTATATACTTCTTGATCAACATAGATAAAGCACGTTCGTTGCTCAGAACTGCCAAAACCATAATTTAATTTGGAAATTTGTTTGCACTTAATTTAAAGCAATAATGTAAATACTCCAAGTAAAATGAGTGTGACTTTTAAACAATTCATTTTTTAGAAACAGTTATTCACTGACATAAAGATTTTGCTAAACTTCAAATAAATTCAGAAATATAAGCTATTACAAATTGCACTAAAATATGAGATGAAATGGTTAATCTAGTTTTGAAATTATAAATGTACAGAATAAAGATAAAGCAGAGTTAATAAATAATATAAGTTATGAAATAAATGTAATAAAAATCATTATCAGATCAGGACATTTGCTGCAATTTTGCACTGAACTATGTGGCCAGCAGTGCAAACAGAGAAAGCTTATACATCAGAAACATAAAGTCTAGGAGTTTCTGGTGGCAAGGCAGCGTTGTGGACGCTCTTTTTCGAGTGCCGATCCAGTGCTCCGTAAAGCCGCAAAAACAGCACTGATCAGCTGTTTTTGCGGTTCGTAGACTCTCCCTCCGGGCAAAGGAGGGAGAGGGAGTGTCCGGACTATAGGTAGAGCTCCTCTAAAGATCCAGGCAAAGTTTGCTGGATCTTGAAGAGTGAGAGCTCCCTTGGACTCTGGGACAGCTCCGGAGCCTGAGATTTCCCTGCATTGGCAGGAATAGACGCTAGAACCACCCCTGCTGTTTTTGATTACATCGGTAGGAAAAATAAGCAGGCAGAACGGACCAGGAAGATGAGGAACAGCAAGCATTATACTTAACTCCAAAAAAGCTTCTGATTGTTAGCAAAGACTGTGTTAAAGACCTTTGAAAATGGTGTCTGACTAGACTGGTGAAAGTCTGAAAGTGAAAGTTGTTATTGAACTGAATTAAAAATCCTCTTTAAAAAAGTCAAGAAATTAAAGGAGAAAATAAAAATTAGGAAAAAGTAGTAGAAGATTCAAGATTACAAAAAAGACTAATCTAAAAGAAGTAAATTTAAAATAATAAAATTGATATCTTTTTGAGGAGGAAGAAAAGGGAAGTGACTTCCATATAAAGAGACAAGTTACAATTTGGAAGTGACCACTAATGGCTGGAAGAACAAAAGGGAAAGGGAAAGTTTTAAACTTTAAGATGGCTTCCAAATAAACTAAATCTGGCTTTTCTAAAAGTGTGGGGGTGTCCCCAATTTGACAGTCTTCTTTACAAGCATTGGCACTTCCTCCCCCTTCTCAACCACAATTGACATTAAAGGATTTGCAGACCCTGCAAGACAACTTAAAAACTTATATTGCAGGAATGGAGGATAGAATGGATGATAAAAATCAATAACACTTTGAGAGATGAAATGGACGAGATGAGAGAAGTTATGAAAACCAGGAACAAAGAGGTAAGAGAAGATATTATAGATGCATTCCAAGGATTGGCAAAGCACATTGAGAAGCTGGATGAAAGAGTGGAAGAGATTAATCAAGACAATTTGATTTTGAAAAGTAAGATGAATAATGCTCAGATTAGGATGGAAAAAATGGATGATGAACTGGTAATGACACAATTTAAAGAGATGGAGTTTGTGCTCAGAGTAAGAGGATTAAAGGAGAACCGACTAGAAAAATTGAGAGAGCTATTTGCAGAGGCCTTCGCACCCATAATTGGATGGTAACCTGATGACCTGATTGGGGAGATTGACAAAATATTCCGAGTCAATTCATGGATTGCCAGACAAAGGAACCTTCCAAGAGATATTGTGATATATTTTTCTGAAAGAATGATTAGAAATGAGATTCTACAAGCTTTTTTCACAAACAGATTTCAAGTGGAAGGTCAAGATGTTTTGATACTGAAGGAGATTCCTCCTAAGATTCTAAGAAGAAGGGGAGAGTACAGTTTCTTGGTGGATGAATTGAAAGAGCGACAAATTCCTTTCAGATGGGAGTAGTGGTGAATTATGCAGGAGTGAGATACCGGCTTAACACGATTGGGAAAGCAAAAGAATTCTATTTCAATGTATTAAAAGCTGGTCCTCCACCATCTTTGGAGATTAAAGATAGACAAGAGCAAGCACAATCTGTAAAACAGCCACAAGCTGAAGGAATGAGTTTAATGTTACAAGAAGAAGTGTTACAAGTGATGGAAATTGATCAACCTTTGCTCTCAATAACTGTACCTAAAGATAAAAGAATGACACATTTTACGTGCACAGAGTAAATGTAAGGAGCAAGAAATGCAAGAACAACAACTTAAACTGAAGGAATAACAATGTGGCAAAACTGAAGCAGTGAGAGGAGTTAGACCAAAGAGATAGATACATATGGATCTGCAGGAAACGCTCCAGAAGCTTCAAGTTGCCAAAAATGGCAACTAAATTTCTGACATGGAA
>JANHFQ010000673.1:100004-112740 GCA_032468035.1 Aparallactus werneri
GGGAAGGCCCCTGCGCCCTCTCACGGCGCGATAGGACAGTCAAGAGGATTAGCAGGGAGGGGAAAAAAACACACACAGGTCGGGATGTTAAAATAATCCAATGAAGAAACTGTCCAAGTGTCCCATAGTTGCCCCGGGGTTGTATAGTAATTGTCAATTAGTCCACAATCCATCCCTGCAGCTTCACCATCCAGCCCCTGGCGTCCTGCTCACAACAACCCGGGCGGATGGAGGCCCCACAGGGATACCGGGCTCTGTCCCTCCGGCAACTATCCTCGGAGTCATAGAGTCTGGGATCAGGGTAAAGATGTTAATAAATCCAAGATGATAACACTGGATGATGGCAATAAAGAGGAGGGAAAATCCATCCGGAGGCACCTCTCTTAGAACATAGGATAGAGATAAAAATAATAAAAAAGCAGTATCACCGCGGGCCGTCGCCTCCGGATACGTTCTTGATTATCCGGATACAGCCGGCATCTCCGCACTGGCCGCCATCGCCGCCGTCCCGTGTTGGCCGCCACGCCCCCACCAAGCGGCAGAGATCCGCGGCCATCGCGGAGAGCTCAATTTCCGCAGCTGCCTGCTTAATTCCTGGTCTATCCAGGGCTGACTATGGGCGAGCCCAAAAGCCCTGAGAGCCGTTCAAGCCTCACAGGCATCCCAGTCGCCTCCAAGGTGTTTCGGGGCCGCGGCTAAAAGATCTTTCAGGCCGCCAGCCCCCCAGCCCCCCGCCACTCTATCCGGCCGTTGTTACGTCACAGTTCTTGCCAAAAACAACAAGCCGACCGACACGCCGAGCCGCCACGCCCGACGTCGGTCGGCTCCTTCTCACATCCGCTGCGGCCAGTTCTAAGCTTCCTCCCATCAGCGCCAGGCCACCACGCCGAGCCAGGCCGAGCCACCACAAACGCCGAGCCGCCACGCCCGACATCGGCCCGCTCCGCCTCAGCTCCACCGCGGCTGGCCGTCGGCCTCTCCAGGGACATCCTTCCACGTAGTCCGCTCCCCCGACTCATATGGTCTTCCGCTCCGGGCACGGGCTCCTCTCAGCCTCCTCACGGTCCCTGCCTGGGTGCGCTGGTGCTATTGCGCTCCCCAGGAGATCTCCAGGGATTCGCAACTCCCGGCAGCCGTCCACGCTGCGGCTTCTCCATGAGGCCCGAAAATGCCCCCTGAAGCAGGGAGTGCTGCCGACCTGCCAGTCTTGGAGAGGGGGTCCAGCTGGTACGACCCATCCTCTCCAAGCTCCTCCACGTTCCTCCAGCCGGCAGAAACTAGGGAAAACCCGGAAATCCCCTCAGGAGCTCAGCGGCGGGCGTCCGCCATGATGTAAAACCGGAACCGGAATTTAGTTCTGGCTTGCGCAGCGCCAGCCTTATGTCTCACCTGCAGTGCTGACTTGTATGGGGACAATCCAGAATTACAGTACTGCAGAAGTTGGCACTGTAGGGGAGACAGAAAGCCTGCTGCACACAAGCAGAGGAGAAGCCAAGCCAGGTACCAAAAGGAAGAAGTGAAGCCACACCTGCCATGGTTTCTGGAAGAAGACAGCGGCCTTGAAAAGAAGATAATAGCAGGGAATGGGTGCCTAGCACTGCCTTCGCTTTCTCCCCACAATGTCAGTTTACACACCTTGTGCTTATTTGAATCATCTAATTCACTGTCCCAAACTTTCTGGCACCAGGGACCGGTTTTGTGGAAGACAGTTTTTCCACAGAACAAGGTTGGGGGTTGGGGGGATGTCACATGCAACCTAGATCCGATGCATGGCAAATAGGATTTTGCTTGCTCGCCTGCTGCTTCTGTGGCCCGGTTCCCAACAGGCGGTGGACTGATACCGGTCCATAGCCCAGAGTTTGGGGACCCCCTAATCTAATTCATCCACAGACCAATGAGATGAAAGGCCTGAGCTAGAAATGCCAGAGGTGAATGAATTGAAATCCAGAGTGGACCTACTGAGGGACACCTGAATGCCAGCAGGCATTCAGGGGAGGCTTCTTTCTGGTCCTTGTGCGGTTTATTTGCTCACAGGAATCGAACTGCCAACCTCAGCGGTGTGCAAGCCCAGCATCTTACCACATGAGCCACCATAGACCACTTGTTTGGACCCAGAAACTTCTCATGGTTGGGAAGGATGCAGCTGCAAACAATCCTCCATAAATGGTTTTCCCAATGGGAAGTTTCAGTTACTGAATCAGACAGTTTCTTGAATAAATAACAGGCTAACAAATTATGATAGATAAACCTCATTGACATTAGAGCATAGTTGATTAATCTGTGTTGAAAGTAGGACTACTTTACCAGTTATCATTCCTGCAGAGTGCAGACCATTGGCAAAGACATGATAAAACAAGGGATACTTTTTAGTCATCACTGCCTACCCCAACCCATTATGGTTAAAATAATTTTCCATTAAAGTAAATTAGAGACACTGGGATAAAGGAATCTGTGGTTTCTAAAAGAATGATGTGGTCTGTTCTTATATAATTAAGTGATACTAAACATAAACATATGGCACTGAGCCTGCCCTTGATAATGCTTTAATGGTGGAAGGTGGTTATTTAGCTTCCATTTATATTGTTCTTATGTCATAACAAAGTCAATGCTAATAATAGAGCCAAGAAAAGGAATTAAACTTGATATATATAAGTATAAATATATATAAAATTTCTCATTAGGTCAATACAGATCCATTCCTAAACAATTCCAAATTGGGAATGAGATCAATTCATGCTAATGTTTTATGCCGGTACTGTGACATCTGGCTCATTTGCAAAGCAATCAATTTTCCAACTCATTCTTTGACTGATCTTTTCTTTCCTCAGCATTTCTCATTGAATATTTTATGGTTCCCCCACCACCAATAATAGGAAATTTCTTTTACTAGTGTAAATAGTCTAAAGCTAAAGAATCTGATTCATAATATTGCCTTCTATCTTCTCCAGGAACCTCAGTTAGGAGAAATTTGTGGTTTACTAGAAAATGAGCTTTAACCTTTAAAAGACAAAGTATCTCAGATATTAACATTATTATTCAAGAACCATCTATTAACTATCAGAATATAAGTTTTTCCTAGTTTCTGCTAGGTTTCCCAGAACATATGTGTGTATATGTTTTGAAGTAATTTATGTCACCATTCAAACACTGTAAATCCAGGTGGCTAACAATAGACCTTCAAAATAAAACAGGTAAGCAATTTCAATTAAAATCCAAACTAAAATAAGTAACCAGAAAAATATCACTCATACCTTCCTTAGGATAGGAATGCCAATCAACCCAGCCCCAAGCCTAAAGAAAAGCCAAGTATTTCTGTCTTTCTGAAGGATAACAGAGAATTAGAAAAACATAATAGGGATCCTATCTTCTTCTGAATAGTATTCTACATTGGGCAAACATTTCTCTTCTTCGTTCAGGAACTTTTGTAGTCTGAAAAAAGTTATTATTCATTTATATAGTAAATATAAGTCTTTTCATTGTGCTCTGTCATATCCTCATTCTTGCAATAAGGAACTGTTTCCTGAGTACCCCAATACACTTTTTGTCTTTATTGTTGCATATTGTTCTCCATAATTCCATCCATCTCATTCCTCGCCACTGCTCTACTGCTTCCTGTCCCTATGCAATTGGTACTATATCTTCTTCCTCCTTCTTCTAATCATTTGCTAGATCACTGTTGGAAAAATGCCCTCCCTTCTTTTTTTTAAATACATTCATAGCCTGCTGTAGGTCTTCAGAAATAAAGTATTTGCTGTGTATTGTAAATATTAGACTTTTTCGCTTGCAGAGTTCCAAATGAAATGATCTCTGGAGCCCTTCACAGACAACAGCTAATTATCCTCTACAAACACTCAAATGCACATACAGACACACATCCTAATTTAGCATTCCACTAAGAAAACACTGGCATCAACTTCAAATGGGAATTGAGTTATATACAAAGTCTGCAAGCTCAGCAACAACAGATTGTGCACAAATGCAGCCTCAATCAAATACTGTAGTTCAAAAAATAGATTTAACTCAATTCCAATAGTAGCCAGCCATTTTCTCTGAAAGTTCTTCTTTTTTGTCACTGCCTATGGCTTACTAGAAATTCATTTTGCTACCTAAATACATTATTGGCCAAATTAGGTTGTGGATAAAGTTACAGCTAAATTGTATGTATATTCCCTACAAATCTATAGTGCTAAATTAGTAAAATACACTGAGAATTTTTAGAAGTAGTTCTCTTATCAGTTACTGATGCTTAGTTTTCTTGTTCTTTCTTGAAGCTAAGCATGTTTACTTGGAAAGGAAAGTTCCAGCTTTAGAAGAAAAGTTTTTCTCCAGCATTTTCTTTAAAAATGGCAATTGGGAAGAATTTCTCAAAGGAACTGTGATGTGATATAACACAACTCATGATACGATATGATGTGATATATGACAAAAATGCAATTAATGCCTGCTTCATCTCAGTACAAGGTACAACTCCTTTTACGCTTAGCTGTACAAGTTTAACGTTGAGATACTGCAATAAATAAGATTAGGCAGAACAGGCTTAATAATGGAATTTGGGGAAAACATCTCTATCCCACAACTTCAGCAATTTTCTTGACTAGAATAACAGGTTTTGTATACTAGAAGAGGGATCGGTTGGTTTGTTGGTTGATTAAATTTGTATGTTGCCCATGTCTCCACCAAACAACTCTGGGTGGCTTATAATACCCCAAATAATAGAATAAAACAGTTACAGGATTAAGACATTAAAACATCAGACATTAAAAGTGAAAACATTTAAATTGATATTAAAATGGATAAAAAGAACCAGTGCGTAATATGGTATAATTAATCTTTCCCAAAAAAACCAAAATGTTGTATTACTTTTTTCTTTGTTTGCCTATTGCTTTAAAGGGGGTGCCATCATTTGGGTGGGGGAATAAAACCTTCCTATACCAAACCAAGATTTACTGCAGCTTAGAAAGCTATGCTGTGCATCCCATTATTTATGCATATCCCTCATTGCACAGGCTTAGCTTCATTTACGTTAACCGATGAAAAGTGAGTGGAAGCAAATGTTAATCTTCAATCTCTCTATAATCTTTTACAGTCTAACTCCTTTTACTTTATCTGCATCTTAATGTTTCGTCCTCTTCCTGAACAAATGAATAAAAAGCTTTTAAAATTAAAATAAACACTTTGTGGGAGAAAAGTATTTGGTAGGAGAATTTTTGATACTAGAATGTGCACACGTTCTTATGAGCGGTTTTTATCCTGTGTTGCGGTCTTTAGATTTAATTTTAGATAATGCGCAGTAATGGAACGGATGGCAATGCTAGGATATTTGTCATTTAATTTGTCATTTAATTTTTTAGCAGGAGGAAATATGTCAAGGAGTGGTGGATTATAAAAATATCAAGGGCACAATGTAAGCAAACCTGAATCCAGATTTGTGTCTAAAGGATGATTCTTTGTATGCTTATTCAGAAGTGAGATTCTCTGTTTTCATAGGGACTCAAGTCCAATTCCAGGAAAGTGTGGACACAAATGCATATTTAGTTTCTGATTCACACCGTTCCCATAAGGTTCCCCTTTGTCCAACTTATGCCATTTTCAGCATGTCATACCAGTTCCTAAATGTCAGTGGAAAGAATATCAGCTATTTAAAAAAATACCAATCTATGATTTAGTGGAGGGCTAAGGGAGCTCAAACTTTTCTTTCCTCCTCTCCTTTTCTAACATTGGTCAAAGGTGATTAGAAGTTTCTGTTTAGATTGATCCTAATTTAACATGTCATTTGAATTTTTAACCAATAGCTCCTCTTAATTAGTGCTAGCTGAAGTCATCGCGAATTGTAACTGTTGGCTTATTTCACCTGAGATTCTCCACAATTTAATGCTTGGAATTTATATCAATATGCAGGTCCGATTTTTAAAAGTGGCATCAAAAGTTTCTTCTTCACTTTGGAAGAGGGGGATTTATGAGCAATTGCAAGATTCACTGCAGCTCATTCTTACAATGCCAAACCATAATAATCTCAGTATTGTGTCCAAATGCAGCCTCCTGTTTTAAATCTAGAAGTATATGAATCCAGCTGAGTGGGATGTTTATGGTTTTATTTTGGGGAAAAATGAATAGGATGAGTATATCCCATTCTGCAAAAGTCGTTATTGGCAAAAGTAACTGCTGGAATAATAAGACCTTTGTGTCAGATGACTTTTCACATTGTTAAGACTCTGTAGGTTTTTCAGTCAAACATAATGTACCCTTGTAAATGCTTTAGGTATAGTAGTTGAAGCTAAAAATCATGTTACTTTCATGAAGTATTTGCATCATATATGTGTATGATGTGTTTACATGTATTGATGCAAGAAGAAAGGGGGAGACACAGAGCAGCTGTCAATCTTGATGCAGCAAGCATATGCTGATGAAGGATGAATAGAACACTTCCCTGTTTCTCAGGAATGGAATTGCCCCAAACCAATTCAAAGAGATTTAATTTTCTGAATCAAGTCCAGCATCTTTATAGAATGGTAATGACATGTTTTTTGAATACGACAAACAAACATCATCCCGACAGATTATCTATTTACCTTTCTCTCTTTTAGTTTAAGAATTAAACAGAGGAATTGTAGATTTACTGACGAAGCTAAGACTACAAAGACTTGGAAGTAATACTGTTAATATGTATATACACCCTCATTTTTTTGCATTTTGTCACTGGCATCTCTGGTTAAACTGGTTTTCAGGTTTCTGTAATGCTTCCAACAGTTCTGCATGCCCAAACTAGTTTTAAATTAACATTTTAGTAAGCAGTGACTATACATATCCAGCTGTTCAGATTTATATGCATCTACTCTTTATCATGCCATTGAAAAAAGGCATGATAAACACAAGACTATCCCCAACAAAGTCAATTTTTTATTCATACTTTAGGCATGACCTAAAGTAAGAGAAAGAGATTTCTCTTACTTTATATTATTTTACAATCAGTTTTTTTAAGAGCCACACATGCACAGTTTCCATCCCTTAAGCCTAATTAGGATGACTTTTGCATACAACCCTGGTCATGTGTCAGCTACATTTTTTATTTTCATAGCATTGCAATTCCCACTCAATCTGTGTAATTCCCAATAACAGTTTAATGGCCTTTGCCCCTTGATGATCCAAGAGGCTTCTGCAGTACTGAAATCACTGTTGTAAAGCCATCAGTTGGCCAGTTTGTTTCCTGTTGACTGTTGCAGCCCAACAATCATTTCCTTTAGTGAGACCAGAGGAGAGATATTGAAACAGGCCTAAGTAATGACTGGTTTGTGCATTATATGTTATATCTGATATACCATAATTTCAATAGATTATAGTATATGCTCTTGTTGCACTGTGTGGATGCTAAATTACTTTCTAGAATATGTCACCTTGACCATTGCCAGGAAAAAAACACCTCTATTTCAGTCATATTTAGAGTCATCTCTGCTCTGTATTTTATTTTTCTTGAGTCACCAACTATCTTTCTGTTTACGTTTCATACAGGCATGGAGGACTATATGTAATCAGATCTTCCAGCATATCCCATACATTTCAGATGGATATTGGCACTGAGAAATGATCTTCCTATTTCTCCCCTGTGGTTCTTGTCATTTGTCACAGACAGGTGCTGCCAATAGCAGATCTGCCGAGCATGGCCCTAAGGGTGGAGTTCATGTATCTTGCTAAACACAACTTCTTAAATTAGATTAACTAGCCATAAGAATAATTTGTGGTTCTTTGAAACCACCACAAGAATCTTTTTTTGATTAAAGGATGGGAAACCTGTTTTTAAATTAATTGGTTTCTTACTTGTGAGGTTGTTATAAGACATACAGCACTTTAACAATACCGTTTTGTGGATTGCTGTCTCAGCTCCTCCTCCAAAACCTTACACTTTTTCCACTGTGGATAGAACTTGATTCCTAGTTACGCATTAGATACATAAATCCAATTTTCTTGGCAACAAAATGAAAGGGGCTTTCCATTATCTTCTTCCAGGATGGTGTGTGTGTGTGTATGTATGTATCTGCCATTATAACCTACTTTTAATTTACATTCTACCTTTTCATTATTATGCAAAATCATCTTGATGTTGCTGCCTAGATAGATGATAGAAAAATAAATGGAGCTAAATAGACATATACTGTTTTTGTTGTAATGGCAGTGGCAATACTTTGGACAAAATGACTGGTGAAGCTGTGCTGGAAAAGCGTGAGTCAAAAAGATTAACTTGATCAGTTGAATGTCTAACCAGCAGAAGCCACACTGTGTTTTCAAAAGGCAGATTTGAACAAAACATTCCTTTCTTGTGGCAAAATAAATGTAAATGGTGGGCTCCTGACGAGCAGAAAATTAAAAGGCTGAAAGACTTAAAAAGAGAGCTCCAGTCATAGATTCATCATTATTTTAATGTGATTTGTCTTTCATGCTATCAGCTTATTTTTTTAATAGCCCACTCATTTTTATACATACTGTCACAAATGGGTTTTTATGGATGTTCAGAGTTCAGAGAAATATTAAAGGTATTGAAGAGTCTCAACACTGAATAATGTTTACCACAGTTCTGTGAAAAATAAGTCAAAGAGGTTTTTCTTTTAAAGAGTAACTAGCCTGTGGCTAGCTACTAACTTAATGGCTGAAGCAATACTTTCAACAGATTAAAGGAGCTCCCAGCCTGAGAGCTGTTGCTATCTCAGTTGTCTGTGAAGTGGATATCAGTTTTTCTGCCTTCTACAATTGAAGCACCATCCAGATGTGTGAACTTCAACTTCCAGAATGTTCAGCAGTGCTCATGCAAACTAAAATTCTGGAAGTTAAAGTTCACACATTTGCATGGTTGTCAAGTTGCAGAAATCTGATGCATGAGACATCTTGTGTGAAATTGTTTTGCATCTGGAAATATATATTTGATTCTCGTGAAATATATTTGATTGTTGCAAATTATATGAAATGGCCATGGAGATAAAATCATAGGGAAGTGAGCAAGAACTTTAAACATGCCCACATGAACTTCTCTGATATGTTTCCCAGAGAACAGATGGTCCTTGACTTATGGCTGATCACTTAGTCATCCTTCGAAGTAACAATGGACCTTCACATGGTTACTTATGACCCAGATTCTAAATTCTCATAACAACCACCCCCACAGTCACATGATCACATTTTGGACCTTCAGCAGTCGGCCCACATTTACCGTCATTTGCAGCATCCTTTCATCACGTGATCATGTTTTAGAACATTTTTTTAACCAAAAACCATGTTTTGTTCCTGTTTCTGGCAAAAAAGACCTATTTCTGACAATGGATTTGTGCAACAACCGTTGTGCTTACTTAATGCAGTTCACTAATGATGCCCAAAAAAAGGTTGCAAAATTTGGTGTGGTCACGTGGTGACCCACTTAACAACTGGCATGATTTAGAACCATAATTCCAGGCTCAATTACATTTGTAAATCAAGGATTATGTGCATATACTGTACTTCTCCCATCCAGAAATACAGTGAATGTAAGACTAACAAAAGGGATCAGAATTGTTATGTTCTTTCTTGCCAATGTTACTTATCCTGCTTCCCTTGAGTGGCAAGTTTGGAAGATGTCCTAGAGGCCATATTACAGTTTTTATGACACTTTGCTATGTCATTCATTATATGTAAAAAGAAATATAAAGTAGGTCACTCATTCATTTATTTATATCTTAGCCAACTTGTCCTGTGTGACCATGTTTACTAAAGAGGACATCATGACTTAACAGTAGGCGCCATTAATATAATTAAGTAAAGTTATTTTGAAATAAGAAAGTTCAGGTTTTGAAGAAGTTGTATGATACATGATTAATATTCTGGCCGATTTTAACATGATGTGGTGGATGTCTTCTTTTTTCTCCAGGCCATTCATGCTTCTGCCCCCTCTAATGGAATGGATGCGAGTAGCTATAACCTATGCTGAGCACCGGCGCAGTTTAACTGTAGACAGTGATGATATCCGACAGACAGCTAGACTGCTGTTACCTGGATTGGACTGTGAACCTCGACAATTGAAGTAGGTTGTGTATGTTTAATATTCCACCTACATTTAATCACAATATATTTAATTAAGGCTGCGGTTTTTAAACACATTTTATGTACATGCCAGAAGACTGATTTGCTCATAATGAAAAAGCCATCTATGTCAGTACCATGTTTTCCCAAAAATAAGACCTATCCTGAAAATAAGCCCTAGCATGTTTTCTGCACATGTGCCTGATATAAGCCCTATCCTCCCTCAAAAATAAGCCCTACTTAAATGCCTGTGCAGCCAGGCACCTGGCCATTCCGTCTGGCTGCTCGCAGTGTAGTCAGCACGATGTGAGGTGAAGTGATGAAGGGTGGAATTGCTCCACATGCACATTGGCTTACCTCAGGGTGCCCGCAACCAGGCCATCCATGCTCTAACAAGTGCTTCACAGTGGCAGCACCAGCAGTCATTTGCGGTAGGAACCCACATGGCCACCGGCCCACTTCTTCCAGCACTGTTGCGGCACCAGAGCAGGAGGCCAAGTGACGTACTGGTGATGTGGCCATGAGGCAAGGCGGGCAGATGGAGCTGCCCAATGCAGCCTCACAACAGCTTACCTCAAGGACACTGCAGCCAGGCCATCCACACCCCGACAACTGCGTCACCTTGCAATAGTGGCTCCGACAGCCCCATCCAGCAAGACCCCGCGTGGCCTCCAGTCTACTTCTTCTGCTTGCTCATGGCCACAACAGAGCAGAAGACTGAGCGACATGCCAGTGCAGCGGCCATCATGTGAGGAAGGTGTCAGGACATGGATGGCCTGGCTGCGGGAGCCCTGAGGTAAGCCAGTGTGGGGCATATGAGGAGCTCCCCCACCCCGGCTCACGACAGAGGCACTCAAAAGAAATAAGACATCTCCCAAAATAAGCCCTAGTGCTTATTTAGGAACTCAAAAGAAAATTAAACCAGGTCTTATTTTTGGGGAAACACAGGCATTAGTTCTGAAGGGCACATGATCCATTGATTTATAAACTTTAGCATTTTTCTTGGAAATCAAAATAAAACTACCAAACCAAAACAATAATAATCTAATGGGACAAGCTCCTCCTTGGAGGTATTGTGAGTGAGCACACGGGACCCCAAAGGTAAATCATGGTTTGTTCAAGAAAACTGAAGAACAGTATTTTAAAGGTGAAATGATCAGGCACATAGAAAGAGCATCAACATAGCTTCTGTGAGGTAAAATTAGGCCGCAATAACTTTTAGAGTTTTTTTCAGAATGTAAAGAAATGTACAGAGGGATGATCTTGAAAGAATAGTTGACTTGGATTTTGAAGAGGCTTTGACCAAATATCAAAAAATTCTTGAGCAAACAGAGCAGTCATAAATAAGAAAAGATTGGTAATGATTAAATAACAGAAATCAGAGAATGTGATTAAGCAAACAGTTCTTGCAATGGATGGACATAATAACCATTATCGTCCTGAAGAGTCTTCAGGACCAATATTTTTATTCTTTCTAATCCAACAGAATATTAGAAGGAAATTATATAAAAGAACTTGGTACCATCTGCCCTCTGGACTATCTGTCTACCAATAGGAAAACTCTCCCAAATCAGAACAGAACAGGACAAATTATCTATGACAGAAGCATGCAAAACAATGGTTCTGCATGTTTTTTAATAGCTGGATTTGATTGGAACTGCAGAGAAAAGAAATCCAGGAGAAAAAAAATATCCCCCAGTGCATTTCTACATGTTAGGAGAAGCAGCTGGAAACAGTAACTCAGAAATGCTGCTGTTCTACTTTAAACCGCCCCCCCCAACACACACACTTTTCTGGTCATGTGACCCAGTGCAGAATGTGTGCAGCCTTCTCAATAAGTCTCAGGGCACACACGCACACAAAGCAGAAACACACGTACATAGCATATTAGTTTGTTACGCAGGAGAAAGTAAATATGCCCTCTGTGGCCAAACGTTTTGTAAGCAATTCATGAAGCTATGCTCTGTATGCTTTCTTTAACTTATTTATTTTACTTAGCTCACTTTCAGCCAACCTACCTCACCAAGGGATTTTATATTAAGCAGAATGGTAAGAATGTCTGGAGAAACTTACAGATATCGGTAATTAAAACTATAAAATCCATTTCCACAAAACAATCAGCGGCAACTGATTTTTAAAATTGTGTGCCCAAATTCACGAACAGTAAAACTTTAACAGAACAACAGAATAAGGAGAGTTGGAAAGGAAATGGCCTAGAGGTATTGCTCTCGCCCCACAATCAGAAGGCTGTGAGTTCGATCCTACATAGAGGCAATTATCCTGCTTGGGCAGGGGGTTGGACCAGATGACCTACAAGATCCCTTCCAACTCTGTCAACCTGTGAAATCTGTGACCTCTTCAAACTCTTGCTCAAACAGGAAACCCTATACCATTCCAGACAAGTAGTTGTCTAGTCTTCTTAAAAGCCTCCAGTGATGAGTAACCACAACGTCTGAAGACAAGTTGTTCCACTGGTTATTTGTTCTCACCATTAGGAAATTTCTCCTTATTTCTAAGTTGCTTTTCTCCTTGATTAGTTTCCATCCATTGTTTCTTGTCTTGCCTTCAGGTGCTTTGGAAAATAGTTTGATTCAAATTTTCCCCTACTGGTTATGTGGGCGTGGCTTGGTGGGCGTGGCTATGCATTTGGCCAATCAGAAGTGGTATTTGCTGGGGTCAGCCAATCAGAGGTGGTATT
>JANHFQ010000673.1:183622-198749 GCA_032468035.1 Aparallactus werneri
CACTTTCCAGTGCTTTCCACATTTCACTACCTCCTGTCTCATTTCTAACATTTATTTTCCCCTTAAAATAATGCATTTCCACAAAAAAATTCACGGGCAACGCCGGGTAATCAGCTAGTAGATAGATAAAGTTCATGAGATTCATTCATGTCATGACAAGGAAAGCACCTTTAGTAAGCCTAAATATTTGTATCATAGCACATTAATTCATTTCATTATATGATTATAAATCTTGAATTATATATATTTCTGAAATTAAATCAAGATGTCTATGTGACTGCAATTAGAAATCCGACTGTAATAAATCGCAAACATTAAAAATCCAAGTTATATGTCTTAAACTCACAGGCTGTCATATGTCTATGACTGCAATCCTATACTCCAACCTTTCCCAATCAAACCCCATTTTAGATACGATGGGTTGCAATTCCTAGTTGTGCAGCCGAGCAAATCCGGAAAACACCAAAATTACTCGCTAGGTAGAACTTGAAGGAAAAAATCCAGCCGCAAACCCAAAACCCGTTTCCTCACCGTTCCCAATTGTCCCTTTTTCACTCCAGTTTATGCGCGAAGGGAATCCGGTCCGAACAGCTTCCCACGTGCAAAACCATGTGGGGCTGCGCAACGCACTGGAAGGATCCTAGAAGCTGGCTCGCTCAGGACAAAAAGCAGGACTAGCTACGGGCGAAGCCGAGCCGGTGGGAGAGCGAACCAAAATAGAGCTTCGTCTGCCTTTGGACCCGGGCTGCAGAAAACAAAACGAGGACCTCTCCGCGCCTGGGGAAGGCTTTTCCGCCCGGACGCTGCCTTCCGCCAGATGCTTAGGCGCCGGAAAAGGAGGAGCTTTGCTCAACTGCAGCCTGCTGGGGCGGTGAGAGGCTGGAGGTGTGGATTTACGATTTAGGGAAATCTGAACAGGGCAGTAATAATGATGCTGGCGGTATATAATAACTGATGCTGGCGGTAACGAAAGCCCTGCTTTCCTTTGACAGGTTCTTCGTGGTTGTCTACTACTCAAAGGCCGAGCGGCTCCCACCTGGCGTCGCTTATTTCAAGAGGCCTCCCAAGTGCTGGACTATGGGTTCGAAGCGAGGCTTCTTTGCAGAGACGCGCGTTTAAAGTTGTGGCTGTCTCTCACGCGCGGGTTTCATTTGCATAAAGCAGCTTTTTGCTGTATCCCGACAGTTCATCTTGCTGTGCGCAACATGATTTGATTTTGATTTGAGGATGATTCCCTCTAAATGTATATTACACGCATGTTTCAGTCACTTCCCGTACATGTGCTTTTAATTAAGATCTAAGGAGTTGCCACAAAGAGGCAATCAACGTATTCTCCAAAGCGCCTGAAGGCAAGACAAGAAGCAATGGATGGAAACTAATCAAGGAGAGACGCAAGCTAGAACTAAGGAGAAATTTCCTGCTAGAACTAATCGGTGGACAAACTTGCCTCCAGTTGTGAATGCTCCAACACTGGAAGTTTTTAAGAAGAAATCCGACCACCATTTGTCTGAAATGGTATAGAGCTCCCTGCCTGAGCAGGGAATTGGATACTATAAGACCTCCAAGGTCCCTTCTGTGTTATTGTTAATTTTGCTAAGCTTCTATGCCACTCGAAGACATTTGAGGGGAGTTTGTAAACGACACAAAGCATGTAGCTAATTTTTTTTTTTAATGGGTGATTTATTCAGGCTTCAGCAACGGGCTACAGGTGGCAAGATGAAATATAATCGAGAAGCCCCGGGAAATACTGAAATAGAAGAAAATTCTCATAAAGATAATAAATTGACACAACTACTGGCATTACAAGAAATCACAAGAGACATTGTAACTTAGGAAACCAAGAAAAGTCCCTGCTCCCTGGTCCAGATGAATTTTCAATGTAATGATCTTCCAATTGAGTTTGGATAACAGGATTATTGAACCTATATTGCTGTAGGTATAATTTCATATTTCTACATTCCCTTTGTTTATAATTTAACGAGTCATGCAAATGCAGTGTACAGTACAGAAGTTTGATTAACTTTACAATATTTACTTGGCATATACAGTGGAAAAACATTAACTAAACAGTACTCAGGATGCTCTAGGACAGGGCTGTCAAAACTCGTGGGCTGGATGCATCACACTGGCCATGCCCACACCCATTTTAGCAAATGGGGGAAATCAGTTTGACACCCCTGGTCTAGGAGCTTCCAAGATACCTGAAATTTAGAGATACTTAAAGACATGCAGCACTTGAATGAAAACCAATTTTTTAAGGAATTAAAAAACTGTGGAACTAAAAACTGGAAAATGCAGTTTTGGAGAATCAATGGGACCAGATGTTATGCAATATACTTAATATTTAAACATGAAATTCATTAGAAATATTATTTCATTTTAAAAAAGGTTAGACATCAAATGTTTTGTATGAGTTTTCATTTTTGTGCAGTCGTCTTGTGCGTCTTGCCTGGATTCAATTGTTATATAAATCTATACAACTTTGAGAAGAAATAATGTAAGTATCTTAATGTAATATCCAAATGTTTTCCTAAAACATAAAATCTGTCATCTCAGTATGTTTTGGCTCTATCAAACCTGTGGCATGGCAAAGATGATGCTACATAACAGGGGAAACATATTCTCTTGATTGTAAGGGTTCAGGATATTTTTGCAGTCTTTTTTTCTCTTAAAATGCCATAATAGTCTAGATTTAATTATAAGCTTAAAGACTAAGTTTTTTGCAGTTATATGGATTTTTTTCTTTTAGTTTTCTTTCTTCTCTGTATAATCACCTGCCTTTTACTGGGTTTTTTATTTCATGTTTTTAAAATTGAGAAATGTAACATTCTGCAACTGAAATGAACAAATGGAAGCCTTCAAGATGAGCAAATGGAAGCTTCAAGTAGAGGACAAGGGGAGACTCTGTTTAGCAATAATACACATGAATTTGGATAGGAAGCAGTTTTCAAATATTTGAATTGTCAGAGCAGCTTTCAAAAGCAAAAATAAAATTGTACCTAGAGATTTGATTGTGTGGCCACCTGCCAGAAAATGAACAAAGGTAAAAAGCAGTGATTGTTTCAACCAAGTAGTAGACAAAGCAACAGGACAAAGCAAGCAGTATTTAGTAATGGGCTACAGGTCTGAGTTTTATTACAAGAAAACCTGTTTTAATAACAATTTGATAGGCACTAGTCCTTCAAGCTCTAAGGATATTGAAATATTTGTAGTACTAGTGAAAATTTAGGGGTGAAAGGATAGCATTTATAAGCTAACAGTTCCAGTACTTAATCTGAAATCCTTTTTAACTAGATTTCTAAGGCCATTAACTTGCCACTGAATTGAGTAATAAAGAATCAAACCTTAAAACTTTTGTTATTGTAGAATATTTTTAACTGAATGAATACTTGATCAGGAGACCCCAGATCTTTTCCCTAAGACAACATTTGATTGGTTGTCTCCCCATACCCACGAATGCCTCCTTTATACCTCATCCCAGCATGGAGGTCTCCAATACCTTCTTTGGCTTTTTATGGAGACAGACACATCAGCGAAATTGGTAGAAATTCTACCTGTACTTGAAAAAACTACCAATCAAATATGTTAGTTGCTCTATATACTTTGGACTGTGAACAATCAATTAACAGATTTTTAAAATATGAAGTTCTCTTAGCATATATCATTTTGATATGGATTATAAAATCTATGCTGGTTGCTTTTGAACTATTTTTATCCACTTAAAATTGCCCATTTAATGAGAAATGAGATGTAATATTTATCATAATCAGATCTATAAGACAACCAAAAATAAATACATGATCTGAAAGCTGCATGTTTGCATTATGCACTGAAACAGTTAAGTGATGGAGCTGGCATTGTTAGTTGATGCTGCTGCCTTTACAGCAACTATTTATTATGTCTGTCATCTGTCATTTCAAGGCCAACAATTAACATCAAAATACATTAACAGTAATTATCAATGTTACAAGTGTGTAATACGTGATATGTGGATAAGATTCTCAGATTTGAGGAGGCATAGAGAGATCAATCTATAAATGAGCAAGCAAATCATATTGAGTTTCCAGTATTTTGCCAAAATTTAGCAATAACTGCCTGATTTTTCAATAAGATTATCTCGATATGAGAGAGTAAATTTTGCTCTAAGGTACTAATTAAGGCATTTCTATAAGTGTTAACGTATTTGAACATAGTGAATCTAAAGCCTCTTCCTCATGTAAGGTGTAAATTGACCACTTTTCTCAGGGAGACAACATAGCTTCTCTCTTCAGATAGTACCCTGAAAGAATAAAAAATGAATATCTACTTTTAAGCCATCTGGAAAAAATCTGATGCTGATCCAAAACAGTAGGAGAAGTAGCTAATCCACACCCTGTATCAACCTCTTTCACCTGCAAAATTATTGAGGGCCATCAGGCTAAATGTCCTTCAGTCTTCTGAGTTCACTGCAGTAACTGCATTTTGTAATATTCAAAACAGTAGGTATTGTGTGATAAAAATCGTTTAAGACAGTTAAAACCATTCCCTTTCAGATGCAATTTAAAATCTTCACGTTGTGCAATTCTATCTCAGCATCACATATTTAAAAGTTACCAATTTTATATTTGTTATTTAAAAGCATACTCACAGTCCAGATTTTTGCAGTTAAAAACGTACACATAATTGCAACCGAATTTAACTGAATGTTAAGCAGGTAGAAATCTGCATGTTTGATTTTATATATATACACCATATTTAAAGCCAGCCACAATTCATTTAGTTACCTTGGACGATATATTACACATGCTAAGCAGAATTTATTTGGATAACATCGTAATGTAAAATTACCAATGCTAGTGGTGTCCATATAAAAATAAAACATAACAATCTTAATGTTACTCAAATTTTGGGGGGATCACATTCTGCCATAAAAGATAGAAAAAATGTCATATTTCACTGGAATAATAAAAGGCAATTGTTTTCCAGTTAATCTGCAATCAAAGAGTAGAACTCTAGGCACTAATTCCAGTTTTGGACAGAAATATCTACTTCAATCACCAATTTCAAATTTGCAAGTTTTAAAACTCACAATATTTGCATAGGTCTGTATTATGAATTTGGTTTTGAACGCATTCTCACATATTTAAACAGGCTTTCATATTTTAAATGTAGTTAATACACGAGTTTAACAATTTAAACCAGGTAAGTTATGTGAAAACCGCAAATGCAATGTTTAGAACAAGGAAAATAGTTATTTAAATGTAACTATAAATTATGTAAGAAAAACAAATGCGAACCAACAATTGAATTATCAGCAGTTTTATAAAAATTCAGCTGTCAGTCATCAGTGTGTATGAAGGCTATTTGCCACCATTAATATTTCAATAGAACAATATCAGCAACCCATTGGGCATCAACTCAAACATCTTACAGTTTGAAGTGAAAAAATTCGTATATTTGATGTAATTTCATATCAAGCCAAATTTGTTCTATTCATACTTGATGTATATATTGAAGATTTAACATGTTTTAAATTCATTTTTCTAACCTAACGTTCAAAATAATACATTAGCTTCAATGTCTCTAATGGTATGCTTGATTTAACACTGTTCAGATACAGTAAAAGCCCACAATTTCAAAATGTGCTGTTTGGCTTACTTATGAAAAAGACTAAAAGAATAATAAACTGATAATACTGAACACAGACATTTGTGTGATTATATAAAGTAGTGAAAAAGTAATATAAAAACACTTTGTTACCCAATTAAAAATTTATGTTTTGATAGCTTTTCTTCCACTGATCACCATCTGGTTATGTTAGGCTACATGCATTACTAGATGAGACTTCAGATTTACACATGTTGATCTCATGTGAAATTTTGTACAATCGGGCAACTTCTAACTTATATGAATCTTACCATTAGTGTAGGAGGAAATTAGAACTTGGCCCAATGGCAATGTTTCCAACTGGTCAGTCAAAATGGATTTGAAGCAACATCCTGCAATGTCCTTCATTTCCACTTGAGATTAGGTTGGAGAAAGCTGTTGAAGCAGCTTAACTACATTCAAAACATACATTCAGTTCATTTTTTTCTGTACCAGTTTTATAACATGTAAATTATAATTGGTAGCATCAGGACACCCAATGAAAATGGGAAAAATGAGTAGACGGTAGGAGATGAGGAAGACAGTGAAGGTGGCACTACTGGTAAGAAAACCAAAGAGAAGAGTAGCAATATGAAACATAGTGGAGAGGCAGTTCTTTTCTTGCTACTTTTCCCTCACCAGTACCTCCCCTCCCTATAGGAGAGACAAGCATTGACAGGTAGGTGAATGAACAATACACACTAGTCACACACTTACAAACATAACCCCCATAACCCCATTGCTGTACAACATAAGACCAAAAACTGCACTATTTGCCTTCTTGTAATAAAGTTTTTGAGAGCCAGTTTAGTGTAGTGGTTAAGGCATCAGGTTAAAAACTGTGAGGTCAGTTTCTGTCCTGCTTTGGGCACACAGCCATCTGGGTGCCCTTGGGACCAGTTACTTTTTCTCAGCCCTAAGAAGGAAGGAATGACAAACTACTTTTGAAAAACGTTACCAAGAAAGCTGCAGGGTAGTAATCTAGGCATTCTCCATGAACGGAAGGCCCCCAAAAAATTGGATTGTTAGAAGCCAAGATGGGATTCTGCAAATTCCTGGATACATGAAAATAAATAACTGACACAAAATAAGGCTTCCTTGTCACCAATGAAAATAGGAGATAAAGCTCATGAAGCCTATCCCTGACAAATCTTTTCACTGCCCATAAATGGCTTGACCTATAGCTTTTCCACCAGAAACAGGACTTTCCACCAGAAACTTCCTTTCATATTTGGATTTTCTCCAAGCTGAAACAGTGGAATGATTTTCTGTTTCAATTTGTCATCTAATAACTGAGGAACATAAAGTAGACTACAGCTAGACTGAGAACGGAACCAAGCAGACTCATGCTCATAATTGTTTGACCGTGGTGAGTTAATCTAAGAACACAATGTATCTTCTAATATTTAGGGAATTAATTCTGGTTTCTAAAAATTATAATTTGGTTTGTTTAAATTTGAACATTGCGTTCAAAATTGCTAGCTTGTCATGAAAATCAACACAAACTATTCCATTAAAAAGTCATCTCAATTTTGTTTATAAATTACTTGATTCCAACACCAAATTCTGTGCCATTAAAAGTTCCTACAATTCTAAATACTTTTTTAGTTTAAGGAAAAAAATTTGTGGCTTTAAATCTGCCTTGAAAGCAATGTTCCAAGAGTAAGATTAATTTTATTGTATGCCTCTTTTCCCATCTAAAGCTAGAAAGAGTTGCTTATTTTATGTAAACAAGTAAGTTGATAAGTTTATACGCACAGCAGCTTGTTTAAATCACAGAGTAATCTTGATTTTTTTTAAAAAAATGCATCACATAGAATACATAATCTGCTTGTTTGGTTTCCAATTTATGTTTGGCTTCTGATACTATATTTGAAGTTACTTTCTATTAAGATATTTTTCATTAACAGTACCTACAAATAATAATAATATAGAATATTTTCAAAGAATTAAAGTAATTATAACTGAAGAATCTAATTTTTGTTATCATCTATAGAATTAGGGAAAGTTGCCAATTAAACAAAAAGAACAGTACTTGCTAACCTTTAAAAAAACCCATATCTCTATAATCCCAATGTGATTAACAACATTACTTTTTTACAGGTTGGCTCTGTCCACAGAAGCAGACTCTTCATGTGTAGTGATTTTGAAAGATGCATTAAGTACCACGCATGCAATTCTTACTGCTTGTTCAAAACTTTTACAATCCCCATATAAGATAAATTGATGACATTGAGCCTGATGATTTTAACAAGTCAGTTAAATGCATGTCCTCACTGGATAAATACCTTATTGGATAAATATCTTACAAACATCTGGATTGGGAATCATCTTTAAGTGTTGAGAATGAAAAAAAAAACTCTTCAAAGAATGTGCTTATGGAGTTTTCATCAGTCATTGAAGATATGTTAAGGAATACAGGTTTTTTTTAATATAAACATGTTTATTTATCTCACTTGGATCTGTAACTGCTGGCTGTAATTTCCCTTAAAAGGGGAAATGGATCAAAACATTTTCTGGTGCTTTTCAAAAAAGAGCAATTTAAAGGACACCAGCAGGGATTTAAGATTTTTCAAAATCTTTAAGCTGCAGGGGGGAAAAGACATGTGACATGTAGTATGCATACCCATTAATTTCCATCAGTACCAGCATCAGTTATTAAGGTGGTAATACAGCAAGTTTAAGTATTAATGACAGACAATGTGCAAATCATAAGGAATGATAAGGAATACCAATCCTTACAAACAGCATTGCTATCCAGGAAATGTGTTCAGGAGAGATCTCTTTCAACACTTCACATTTGAAAACACGTGGCTGTCCAGATTATATCTTCTATTTCTCACACAAAATTTTAAAGTGCCAATCAAAGCTTAATTTGGGTTTACACAATTATATCAACAGATACACAAAACAATTAATGCATCCCTTTTACCACAGCAAGTCAGACTAATAAAAAAAAGTGCTGTAGCTAAGGGTGTGCCTAAGCTGTTCACCAGTTTAATATCTAGTCAGGGCTCTTTATTATGCATGTAAATATTCAGGCGCTTCAATGAAACAGAAAAAGCTGAAATGTAGTTGTTGTTCTGTTAAGCCACACTTCACTTCTTCCATCTTTTTAATGTAATAGTTTAAATATATCAACTGTCTAAGTAAAAGGTTTATGGGTTTACAGATTCTTATTCAAATTTGCTGCAGAACTATATGACATCAATGAAGTCAGTTGGATTATTTCTGCCTGTTCAATTAACTATAGACATTTTCTTTACTCTGAAACTGCCATTTTTGTTTTAAATCAAAGCAAGGGTCTGGATCTCATGTGCAAGGCTCAAGGTGACGCTTAGGACAGAACATGCAGCGCAAACGGCATTTCTTTCCATATCCGGGTAATATAAAGCTGACAACTGTAGTCTTGTCTTTATGGGCAATGAAAATAATCCCTTTAGTATGAACTTCCTATAAAGGAAAACAGAGATAACTCTTCTGGTAACATGTACACTGGCCAGTGTTTTTGGCGTTTTAAAAGTAATCTTGAGTATTAGATTAATTCACTTGCTGAGCATTCATTTGAGGCATTCCCCTGTTGGGTCTTGGGGGCCCTCCACGACCTAGAAAATAAAAATAATAATGTATTTTGGGACTGAGACTTTTGATTTTCAAGATGAACATTTATTTCTACACAAATTGTTAACTTTATTTAATGCTTGAAAATATTACCCACTATCTGCCTTCTCAACAAAGAAACACACTTCAGATATACAGAAGCAACGTCCTGAATGTACAGAAATAATGTACGATCTCATACCAAAACTTTAAACATGTCCTACAAGTTCCTTACCCCATAGACATACTCCTACCCTAAACTTCTTTTCAGGTAATATTTGAATGGAATTATAAAATACTACATTCAATGACATGGTATACAATTCTAACTGGCTTGTTTATGGTTCTGTGTAGTCCAGCAACATTGAAACCTATTTTTTTTCAGAATGATCAGCTCCCCACCAACAAAAAAATTACTGATTTCCACACTAATGGCAACAATGAAACAATTCTGAACAAATAATAGCATGAAGGGGGAATATACAGTTGAAAAAAATAAATTAATCATAATTATAAACTGCAACTATTAAAAGAAACTTGAAGTATCTAAAGATAATCAACTCCAGAATCTCTGTAAACATTCAAGTCATAATTCAATTATTTAATATTACCTCGAGGGGCTCCCCGAGGACCACTTTGTCCAGAGCCACGTTTGAAATTCTGTTGATATCCATCCTGAAATAAAAAGACCAGTCAGTAGTGAAAAATTAAAATCCAAAATTCCAGTGTTTCAGAAGAAGTTGTTTAAGCAATGACAAAAACGAAACAACAACAAAAAATTTCAAAGACTTAGAAAGGCTCTGACTATTGAATTTCATTTCAAGACTCTTTTCTCTCTTTTCTAATTGCCATTAACATAAGATATTTGCCAAGCAATTGGGTATGAGGGGGATTAAAATACATATTTACAAACTCATTGCAATACACTTGCAATGTACTTAGAAAGTCAACCAAGAATTCACTTATTTTTGGATGATTTTGATTTGTGGATAGGCAGTGGCTATGAGTCTTTTTACAGGAAGCAGTTGGCTTTTTACAGGAAATAGAAAGTCTTTTTACGGGAAATAATGTACATCTACAATCTAATAAATCAGGGTAACAATAAAGGAGAATATTTGTAAGCTCAGGGATGAAATGAATCCAAGAGTACTTTCAACTTTAAAAGTTAAAATGTGATCTGAAATTTTTATTGAATTAATTTTAAATCCATTATGTCTTCACAGACAGTTATAAAAACATATTTTATCTCCTATATAGTCTACATTCAAAAGTTCATTTATACTTGAGCACACTTACTCGCTGGTAGTTGGGATAGTCTCGTGGAGCATTAAACTGTGCCTGGGTGTAACCACTATTTGGAGTGTTGGAAAATGACGGACGGTATCCATCGTATCCTCCTAAAAATCAGGATAAAACGATTACTAGATAGGATTATCTTATGAAATATACATGAATATATTTATAATGTATCCAGAAATAGCATTCTGCACACAAAGAATCTTACTCAGCATTCTGAGAAAGCACCACAAGGAAGGAGGAATGAGTAGGTTGGTTCCTGCTTGTAATTTTTATAAATATGATCATGGAGAATTTCCTCACGAACAGAATACATATTAGACTAAAAATAAATTCTTCTTCCATCTATACCATGCTTAACCTTTTAACATAAAATTACCAAATAAGTGTTTAAACTGCACCTGGGCTCCTGTGCACCATTCAGTGTCTTCAAGATTTCCCATTATATGCAAGATTTATTATAAATTATTTAAATGCATTAATAAATTCAGGCACCAAAATAAAGAATACCATCAAGAGTCATAGTTTGTATAAGTGAAAGACTTGCTTTTGTAAGCCAAGGAAGTAATAAGCCCTGAAAAAGATGCAGCCATTTAGCAGGTTACAGATGGAAAGTCAGTTTCAGTTTTATATACATTATATTAAACTTTTATCAAAATACTTGTAATTAGTTCCTTCTCATACTTTGCCCTTGTGTGATCTGCTTTGTTCTTTATTTACTAATACTACACCAGAGCAACTACTACAAAGTTTATGTAATGCTGCACTTTTTTGTTATTAAAAAATTAAAGCATGCTATTCTAATGCTTAAGCTTGTTGATATTCTGCATTTCTGAAAAACATTCAGAATTAATCTTAAAAGGTTTTTAAGTTTTTACCTCTAAACCCATTGGCTGGTCCCCTGTATCCATTCATTAAGCCTCGAGTGCCGCGTGATCCACCACGAGACACTCCCCGGCTGTTATAATAAGGCTGACCGTTACGTGGGAACCCAGTATTCTGTTGTGGAGGCTGCTGGTGGTTACCTGCCACTTGATGGGACTGGTCCGGGGAACCATGGTAAGTGCCAACCACTAAAATGAAAAAAACCAAGACAGTACAAGACGTTTGAATGTATACTCCAGTTTCCTAAAGACTCAAATAATATCAAGCTAACTCACCAATGTACTCTGCTTAAGAGCCACCAAGTAGGACAGTAAATGTTTTACCTATCTAAAGAAAGATTGTTTGCAGAATTAAATCCAACATGGCAGTCTGAATTCCCTAAACATGTAGAAAGGTCCCTACATTTCACATGATTTAAAGAGTTCAATCTGTAACTTCATCAATTTAGTTTCCTAAAGTTTTTTTGGGGAGGAGGGGGTCCCTTTTACCAGCTAGGGTAAAAATGGGTTTTGTTCAGTTTGGTATATAAAATCATCAACATTAATATTTATCCCACAGCATTTCCCCCTTTGTAAAACCATACAAATATTGCAGAACTGCTTTTTTCACAACGTGCACAATGTATTATATAAACACCACCAGTAAAGAATTATTTAGACTACATCTCTTTAAAATATTTTTTAGTAGAGCATTCAGTTTTTCACAGTTTTACCTGTCTGAAGCTGCTGTTCTTGCTGAAGTTCTGATTGTTCTACTGGATGGGGCTGATTGGAGAATGTCTGGCTGTAACCGGTCTGGTATTGATTTTGTTGCTTTAGAGTTTCTGGCTCATTGACAGGAGGAACAGGTGCATTCATGTTAAATACCTAGATGGATAGTAAGTAAAAATCAGTTGAATTTTTAAACTCAGGATTCAAGAGATATTCCATAAACATTTCAAAAACATAAGACCAGTTTAGTCTAGTGGTTAAGACACCAGGCTCAGAAGGCACCAAATATGAATTCTAGTCCTGCCTTAGCCGTAAAAGCCAACTGGGTGACTTTGGGCTGTCACTCTCTCTCAGCCCAACCCACCTCACAGGAGGAAGGTGTATTGGATATGTTCATCATCTTGAGTCATTTATAAAACAAAGTGGGACATCAATAAAATAAAATAAACTACTAATAATATTTAGAGAAAAATTGACCATTATCATGATGCTGACATCCAAAATTTTGTTATCTATATTTTTAAATATATTTAATGCTTACCGTCTGCATGGACTGGAATGGAGCTGCATTAACATTGATTCCACTGCTATGCAAGGGTTTGCTAGAGGCAGTCTGAAATACCTGAGGCTGGGATGCAGCTGGAAGGGGTGATGATGTTGGTGTCTGATCTGTACTTAAGGTTATTGAAGCCTGACAAATAAAATTCAACCTAACATTAGCAAGCAAGACATCAATACCATTGTTAATTATGAAATAGGTTGTTGCTGATGAAGTGTGCCTAATAAAAGGGGAAAGTGTAAAATCCCTCTTACATAGTAGCCTCTCTTTATTAAGAGCAGAAAGATCCTAGCATTCTACTCTGAATTAACTTGAACATGAAAAGATTACAGAAAGTAGTTTCCTGTGCAGGGACAGTAAACCTACAGAGGCATTTCCATGCCAATCAAATATCAATTAATCACCTTTTGATTAGATGAAGTCTACCCAAATTTAATTTTTTTAAAAAATGCTTCTAAAATGTTTAGGATCGGAGCAGGCAAACTTAAAAAAGCATTCAAGTTTAAAAAATTATCAACCTCCCCCCACCCTGATATCTAAAATAAATAGTTTCCAAGACTTTTTAAGATGGGCACTCATCTATATATGCACAATTCTTTCCCCTCCCAAGCATAATGAAGTCTCATAACTTGCCTGAATCTGGTCAATTGATTCTTTCTGAGGTCGCTGTTCTGTTGAATGAGAAGGCTGATACGTGGACTGGGATGCTGAATATCCCTCACTTGTGGAAGAAACCAAGGGGACCTGTCAAAGTTTTAAAATTTAACAGAAACTCCGGCCAGGGCCTCTCGGTAAGTCCTTCCTTTGAATAGTTAGAAACTCTAGAAGGCTTTTATTACTTCTAGTTCACAAAGTACTACAGGTAGTCCTTGATTTACAACAGTTCATTTAGTGACTGTTCAAAGTTACAACGCCACTGCAAAAAAAAGACTTATGGCCATTTTTCACACTTACGACCACTGCATCCTCCCCATGGTCATGTAATCAAAATTCAGATGCTTGGCAATTGACTCTTAGTTATGACGGTTGCAGCGGCTCAGCGTGACGGGATCACATTTTGCGACTTTCTTACAAGCAAAGCCAGTGAGGAAACCATGCTCACTTACCCACCATGACCCTAACTTAACAATGGCAATGATTCACTTAACAACGGTGGCAAGGTCGTAAAATGAGGCAAAATCACTTAAACAAATGTTTCACTTAGCAACAGAAATGTCAGGCTCAATTGGGCTCGTACGTTAAGGACTTCCTGTATGGTGGGAGCAGATGCGCAAATCTTTAAACTACAAAAATATTGCTGTCTCCCTCACCATAGAGTCAAGGTGAGGAAGAATGGTCCCTTCATGACTTGTGGACTTCAACTCCCAGAATTCCTGAGCCAGCATTGGGAATGATGGCCCCCTTTATGACTTGTGGACTTCAATTCCCAGAGTTCCTGATCCAGCATGGCTTGCTGAGGAATTCTGGGAGTTGAAGTCCACAAGTCATAAAAGGACCATTGGTCTGTAGCTACCCCTGCCATAGAGGGCCTTGGTCTCCAATGTCCTTTTCACTCTTTTTCTATAAGATCCCAGCATATCATTGTTCTGCCTGAACACCACCATCTCTGAAAAATAGGTCAATGACTGAATGGGCGATTCCAGTCAATGGAGGATCTCAGCTTCTCTGAGGGAGTCTTCTGAGGCCATGGCAAGCCAGGACTGAGAAGAGAAAAGCAACAAGAAGGGAAGAAGAAGAAGAAAATAAACTTCATAGTCAGACTAACAATACTTCTAATTTCCTTTTAATTAGTTTCTATGACAAATATTAGCTTTTCAATGTGGCAATTTTGAGGGAACAACAGCCTTCAGAGTAAGAAACCTCACTAAAGCAAAATGAACCTAAAAACACAATGAAATGGGGGGGGGGAATTCTTGGGGTGTTTTTTCTCCCATTTGCTCCCATTCCTACGCTATATACTATTAGACCATACAAACATTAAGTTGAGCTCAGCTCTTCTTCATTTCACAGATGTGTCTGCATATTTTGCTTGGCATCAATATCCATATGATTTACTACTACTGCCATCTGGATATTTTTTTTAAATCACAGTATGGCCTGCAGTCCTGAGATTTCCTTGTGGTCTCCCATCCAAGTACTAAACAGATCTCACCACTCTTAGCTTTCTGAGATAGCCCCAAATTCGCTATTAAAGGTAAAGGTTCCCCTCACACATACATACGTGCTAGTCATTCCCGACTCTAGGGGACGGCACTCATCTCCGTTTCAAAGCCGAAGAGCCAGCGCTGTCCGAAGACGACTTCTGTGGTCATGTGGCCGGCATGACTAAACCCCGAAGGTGCACGGAACGCTGTTACTTTCCCACCAAAGGTGGCCCCTATTTTTCTACTTGCATTTTTTTACATGCTTTCAAACTGCTAGGTTGGCAGAAGCTGGGACAAGTAACGGGAGC
>JANHFQ010000683.1:136985-147000 GCA_032468035.1 Aparallactus werneri
CCAATTAATAATAATAATAATAATAATAATAATAATAATAATAATAATAATAATAACAATACAACAACATTCCTACCGGTATTACATGCTCTTTCTATCGAAGTTACATATTTTACTTTGTAAATAGTTGACTACAATTCACTTGGGGATAAATATAGCCTCTAAGGAATATTTAAATCAGATTCATATAAGGGAATTCAGATAACGCTTAATAAATAATTCTTACTTGTAAAGTTATGATTTCAGAGCCCAAAGTTAGACTCCTATTTCTTCATCAAAAGAGTACATTCTGATGAAAGGAAGCAAAACCCTCTTGATGCCTAGGGTGCTGCAGGGGCAGCTTATTGTCAAAGGGAGGATCATATTTGTAATATTTCATTTAATTTTGATCCTGATGTCCACTGCAACATTCAAGAATAAATGGCTTCTGATATGTTGACTGGGACTGAACTTTACCAACAGCCATGTAAACTTGAATTTGTGGAGTTTGGTCCAGCATCAGAATTGTCAATGTGCAATGAGCAAATAGTTCAGCTTTAATCAATTGGTATCAATCTGCACATGGACAAACAAGGATGAACAAACCTTCTATTCTGATTGAAGTGAGGAATTTCAGAGATACTGAACTGAACTGACCATAACTGATTTGGATTCAGTAAGGTTGTTAATTTCTTTCTGGTGCCACCCCATTCTTTTAACTGCTGTCAAAGGAAAACATTTCTGATACTAAATGATGGAAAACTGCATTTTACACAATGGAATATTGTGAAGTCAAATGAGCAAATCCAGTAAAAACAATTAGCCATTCTAGGATGAAGAATAAAGATATTGTAACTTCATAAAATTTGTTTACATAGGATTGCAATATCTGGGCTGCCAAAAGACAGACAACTACTAAATAGAAGCAAAGATAAGAAAACTTGTTTTGCTCTTATGTAATGGTTACCTAGATTATGGTAATCCTAACTTGGGGTCATTTGGGCTTTCCAGTGAGACATAAGACAGGCAGTGGGAAGCTTTTACCTGATTTACATATTTGTTGTCAGTCTTAAATGTAGTGGTAAATTGGGGTGATATGACAGCAGTGCTTCAATACTTGAGAGGCTGTCACAGAGGAGAGAGGGGTCAATGTATTCTCCATAGCATCTGAGAGCAGAACAAGAAGTAACAGATGGAAACTTATCAAAGAGGGATCCAGCCTAGAAGTAAGGAGAAATTTCCTGACAGTGAGAACAATTAAGCAGTGGAACAGCTTGCCTTTAGAAGTTTTGGGTGCTCCATTACCAGAAGTTTTTAAGAAGAGATTGGACAGCCATTTGCGTAGAATTGTACAGGTTCTTCTGCTTGAGCAAGGTGTTGGAGTACACCACCTCAAAGATCCCTTCCAACTCCATTATTCTGATACCCATCTGTTTCTGGACCCTTTCTGTGTATTGAAACTCAGTTTTTCTCCAGCTCGATTGATCTTATAACCACTTCAGTAAAACAGCAGTGCATCAGACAATTTAACTGTTAAGTTGGTTTATGGAAAAGAATCTAGTAACATGCATTTATATCATTAATTTCAACATGGAATGGAGCAGCCTTGTTGAGTTTCAGGCCTCTTCTGTTCACTCAGCCTTCCATCCTTCTGAGGTCGGTAAAATGATGACCCAGATTGTTGGGGGTAATATACTAACTGTAAACCACTTAGAGAGTGCTGGAAAGCACTATGAAGCGGTATATAAGTCTAAGTATTGTTATTATTGTTATTATTGTTATTGTTATTATTATTCCAAATCAGACCTTCCTGGCGGCACCAGTGAATGTCTGCAAAGAACACAACTCAGAGCACCCTTGCTCAAGCCTCTTATTTTCTCATCATTTCTACGGATATTTCATATGCTGAAAAAACAACAACAATCCAGCACCTGTTATAGTTTACTGCATCACCATGTTATTATGTCTTTACAAATTAGGACCAGAATGCTGCAGATTTTGTGTGAAAATCCACACTGGGAATGTTTACTGGTTACATTAAAGGACAGATATACAAACCCAAGCTAGCATTTCTTGCTTTCAACAACCATTCCTATCCAGCACTTACACTGGAGAGATCAACATGAGATTTTGGAGCACTGATAAATCTTGTCTAATAATTTGTACTCCTGACAGGAAGGTAAAGAGGTTGCTTCAAACCTGAGGAGGGAAAATTCCAATATCTGGAAGATATCAAGACACTGATTAATCTACAACAATGATGTTTTTGTTAAAAGCATCTTCACACCATTTGTTTCATTTTTTAATCAATCTTAAAACAGAATTTAAAGATATATGTATTTTTTGAAATTTTTCCCCCCTTTGAATATCAATTATAAAACAACAGAGGTACTACATATACTAGTTCCTGCCTTTTTTTAGGGATACTTGTATTTTGAAGGTCTTTTCAAAGATTTGAGTGGCTGAGTTTAAGCAAAGAAATATATAATGGTTAACTCACTTCAGAGTCTCCTTTATAAGCAATAACCACATCCTTTATACATATTGATGAAAATCTCTGATCTCTTCATTGCCAGATACACCAATATTTATTGAACTTTTATTTTCCTGCTTCTCCCTCATAACAGCTAGGCAACAGTGCTCCAGAACCTGATAAAGAGATTTTCCCTCCAAGGACTTATTCTTGTGAAACTTGGACAAATATTGCAACTTTCCAAATCTCCTTAGGAAGGAAGTTGGTAGGAAGTGATTTTTCAGACATAGAAGCTGTTCTCATGACTTGAATAAAGCATCACTTTTGCCCTTGGTTTGCTGGATAAACCATATTTGGCTGGCTTTGTATACTACACCAAGCCAAAAACTATTTACAAACAACACAAGCTCAATTCATATAGCATGCTAGATTAAAGCTAAATGTGGAATGCTGTAACTTAGAAAGTGAATTAACCTAGCCTCTGTATTGGGTGTTAACGTTTTCTGCATTAATTTTATGCACCAAATATCTATCAGATGCTTAAGGGCTTGGTGGAGCCCTTTTTTCTATATAATCCATAATATGAAATACGAAAAATTTGGAGGATGGGACCTAAGTTATCTCTTAAACTTCTCGATTCTGCTATACAAATTATTTTTTTTTAATAACATCAGATTTTTGCAACAGGTTGTCTGGACATAAAGCATGTTGAAAATTAAAAAAAAATATTTTTGTAGCAAGGTCAATTTATAATATTGACATTAATCATACAATCCTTGTACATTTAAGGTTTGGTTATTTAGTGGATGGTTAATATCCGTTTTTAGATTTAAGAATGACTGTTCTTTAATATACCATTAAGACTTATAATGGCAACTAGTCTTTACTTCATCTTAGAATAGCAAATTAAGATAAGCAAACAGGAAGTGCTGTCCTCCATCTCCTTAATATAACTCCCCATTTTGCCCTTTGAAGAATTTGCCTCACTTTGCCCATTAATGCGAATTGCCACAGCATTGTTTACATTTAAATAGATTTCAACAGTTACAGTAGTTACTGAAAAATTACTAATGATACAAACTTCATATACAAGCAAGCAGGTGGTGTATATGGAATTTTCTCACCCTGGTAGTACATGTGGGAATATATGTTAAAACTAAATTAAGGGTTTTGGGTAGCCAACATATTTACAGTGTAAATTGGCTATGTTAATTGTGTAGTTCAAAATTTCTACAATGCAACACAGTAATTTATATAAAACCATATTTAATATACAACAAACTTCCACCACATAAACACATTTTATAAACATATTATAATTCCAATTACAGATTTTCATAAAAACATTTTCATATCAAGAATCTTAATACAGAATGATTTATTTCTATGTCAAAATACATTTACAGTGTAAATTGTCTGTAGAAAAAAGACACAGAGAAATGGAGTTTGCTGGTATTTAATTCAAGAGTAGAAATTTCTCTTATTTATTTCATGTTCAGTTTTAAAACATCACCTGAAATGATGAACCCAAGATATTTTGCTCTTATCCAAAGCAGAAAAAACAAATAACATTTGCCTTGTTTTCAGGGCATCACAAATGGGCACAGAATCGCACTTTACCAAGGCCATCCTGGCAAGGCCATGAGTCATGCTAGGAAAGACACTCCAGTTTGAGTGACTGTGAAATCTGAGCCCTTATTTTGTTATATACATAAAATACAAAACCCGGTGAGGGGAAAAATCCACATAAAAACACATATAAAGATTGATCATACAGTTTTATTAGGTCAATGTGTTTTTTAGTTGGTATTTTTTCCCAATAGAGGAAAAAAAAGAGAGAAGAGACATTGGAGTGGACTGTTTTCAACCCTGAGCGTTTTAACACTGCATATCAAGTACTGTAGTAAAGAAGCTGGTTAAGAATGTAGCACACTAGCACAAGTGAATGATATTAATCCTCTAGGTGATCAGGTCTTTACAAAAAAAACATAGCTTTCAATAAATAATGCTTAACTGTACAACTTTGATACAGCAATGTCATACACTGTTTTGACACATACTAAACTCTGCATGCTATATAGTCTACTAGAAGACGAAACTCTGCCATGCATTTTCTTCTTTTCCTAGTGCTAGAAAACACTTTTGTCCTCCAGTGCATTGCCTCAAGCAAACCTTACTCTCTTCTTTCCCCCCACTTCTCACAGAAATAGGCCTGTACACTGGCATGCAAAAACCTCCAAGGAGGTTTCCTCCCCCCCCACTACCATCATCATTCAGACTTCTAAACAAGAATATTTTCAGCTTTCCTCTCCTCCCCTTATCTAGAGTGGCTGTGAAAAACTAATTTTCAAGTGGCCTTTCAAAACTCTTGTCTTATTTTGAAGTTACATATTTTTAAAAGTATCAATCTAAAAAAAAACTGCACTAAGACATTTAGTTTACTCCACCTGTGGCCTTCACCCAACATCTCATAAAAGTTGTAACCACCAAAATTCCCACACTGATGCAAAAGGCCTCCAAACTAAAACAGCCCAACAGAAAAAAAAACAAACCTGAAGACATTATAAAAAAACATCATGGCATTGTAGGCTCCATACTTCCAATATACTACAAGATTAAAAACCAGAAGTTTCAAAAGAATGATAATGGTGTTAATGTTCCTGATAACTGGGTTTGAAGATAAGCAATAAAATGGAATGAAAATTAAACAATGAAACTGAGTTCCTGAATTAGAATTTATTACACCATCACATTGAAAATAAAAGTATTTCCAATCTTGTTGGAAAAGCAATGGATTCACTCCTACTGATATAGTATTTAGATATTTCACTGAGATGATTAGGACATACTAGCAGATAAATATTATAAAATTAGTACATCGTAATTTCTTAAAAGCATAATTTCCCAGAGAGCCTAATTTGAGTATGGCCCTTTAATTCACAGCAGAGAAATCTGGATATGAAAAAGGTGTGTGATGACTTAATAAAGACAGGGAACTCCATTTTCAAACTTTTAGGTTGTCAATGTGTCCATGAGAACCACCAACCCCATAATGAATTAGAAGTAGCTTTTATTCATAGAAGTCAGTCTTCTGAAAATGTTGTCCTTTCTTAGATGCTGCAGATAATTCTAGCTTTGCACTGGCATAACTATTGGGACTTTCTAGAAGAATCAATACCCAATTACAGTATTACTTTTATACATGAAATAGTATGGACTTTTATTTCCCTTTTTGTAAGTCATTCTACACTTTCTGCACATTTGTGCTTTATACGGAATATAAAAATAGGCTTTATAAACTCTGTTCACGTTTAAACTCACTAAAAAACTACTTGTTTGTGAAATTCTCTTAAAAATTCACTGCATCCTTGAGGGGAGGTAACAATCATGTAGGCAGTTAATTGCTATAGGTAGTGTGTGGAAAGGAGGGGGAAATCACCCTCAAAGAATAGGTATCTGAAGGGAGATAACAACATTTGGGGATGAAAAATTGTTTATCTCTTGCAACTATTCAAGTGCAAGGGGATGAGGCTGTGAAAAAAAAATCTTCTAACTTATTGGAGAATCAATATTGAAAATGCAAATTAGTCAAACAAAATTCACCAAAGAAGTGCAGGATGAGGATCGTATCAGGCCATAGAAGAATATGTGACAAAGGTGGAGATATAGAACAGAGTTCTGTAGAGTAGGCTATCAAAGACTAATACAAGTCTTTAGTATCTGATTCTAATTTCACATTCAATAGTGACTGGAATAATTACAGTTTTATAACCAATTTACATTGGCATAAATGGCCATTTAAGGCCATGTAGGTTTAAATCACTTTCTGTAGACACTACACTAGGAAAAAGTTATCTTTTGCATGTATGGACATCTATATTTAGAGTAAATACAATTTTAAAAGACATTTTCATCAATCTATTTAATCTGTCATATATATTGCCCTTAAAGAATTAAAAATTTCTTTTTAATTAGATCTTCTAACATTAGATAGGAAGTAGCCAGAAGGAAAGATACAAACTGGATTTCACCTTCCACAAAGTGTCTTTAAAAAATCTTAGGTTGCTTTTTGAAATGTTATTCTATATGGATTAGGATATATTAAAAGCTGACAATCTTTAAAACATTTCCTTATGCCCTTGAACAATGCATCTCCTCACCCAAGGAGATGAAAAGTGCTGAGGAAGAGGAGGAGACAAACAATGCAACAGCCCAAGAAATAAATCTATTTTATAAAAGTCTGCCTAACTGCATATGTGCAATTACAAGGAAGAGTTATGAGCATGTATGTTATAATGAGAGTAAACATACAATATTCAGGCATTTAACTCAAAAATAGGATGCATGATTTGAGTGCAACTTCTTAGTAAATTATTTAGGACTGCAACCCTGAATTCGAGACCACAGTATAAAACTACCAATTAGAATTTTACTAATAGGACGACATATCCCCCACTTACAATGGGAAAATAGATTTTTCACTAGACACATTTCCATTTCTCATTTTTTTTGTTATCTATCCAAGTTGACCAATTTTAAATTTCCAGATTAAACATATATTCCCCCTTCCTTGTATATTGCACATTCTTAGATCTTATATACTGTGCGATCCCTTTTCCAAATCATTATATGACTAATTTCAAATTTGGCTGTTGAAATATATTCAGCCTCCCATTTCACTAAATATTCTGTTCAGTCTGAATATATCTTATTTAGATGAGCTACAGTCTTGTATTCACATAATAAGCATGACAAAAGTGTTAAAATACAGTTCCTGCAGTCAATCCAGGGAGCTCCATAATTAAGGCAGAGAGAGCTCCCCAATCCTTCAGCGCATACACACCCCTTGCCACTATCATTTTCACAAATTAGAGAAGCTAGAAGACTAGCTCAAAAAATAAAAAATATTTTGGATTCATGTAGCTAACAAAGATTTTTTTCTATGTTCAGTCAACAAAACTGGTGGTATTCAACTGCTGAAAAAATAATTGTCAGACTGCAGGGCACAGTTGTTTGCCTCATTTTCTCTCAGATAGTCCAATAAATTGTTTTAAAATATGTAAAGTCATTAACACATCCAAAATTTAAGAGACCAAAAAATAAAAACTTAAAATTCAAGGACTTGAGTTTTATTCAAGACTATTCCTAGTCAAAAATGTTACGTGTTACACTAGCTTCTGCCCTAAAAGTTTTATCATGCCTTTGTGCAATGTAAAGACACAGACTGAAGTTTTGAGGTACAACATAATTTTTCAATCAAACAAAGCTTTAAATCAAACCCCTTTTAATTTTTTTAAAAAGGCCATGGCCTTTGCTTAAACAGATAATTTTAAGCACTTTGTTACCAGTTTAAATAACTAATTTAAAATTGATTTCTCATCAAAGATTTTTTTGATCAACAATTTATATTTTAAAAGTTTTATTCTATTTTTATCATACAACTATGGTCCATCTTCAGTCAGCCTGGAAGCCTTTTAGCAGTGATTCCGAAAGTGAGCAGCTCAGTAAATTGTCCCTGTTAAATATTATCAAACCAATTCTAACCCTGTTTACAGAAAAATAAGCACTACTGAAGTAGGACCTACTTTCAACAGTAAATACAATCACAAGTAATTCAAGTCACTGCTTGAAAGTAAAATAAACTGATCAGTTTCATGGACAATGGCAATCACATTTACTTGAGATCACAATTGCTCGCAACTCCCAATTATCTTATTTTTGAATAATGATAGTTAGAACTGCTTGGATGGATGATTTATTCACTTGTACTGACAAATGTACAATTGATTAATTATTTAAAACAAAAGGATAGCCCTCCAAAGCTTATCACAAATTATTCCCGTGACTATTATTTAAAACAAAAAAAAAGTTCACCCCCAACCCCACAGTTCATCTTTCTTTCCCACTTCCTGTGCCTGAGGCCCAGATCTCAGTAAAGGAAAACAGAGCCTATTTCACTGGTAAAAGGACTCCCACCTGGTCTGAGGCAGAATAAAATTCCAATTTCCCCTGTGCAGTGCATCTTTCGTAACTACAGGGAATTTTCTTGCTCGATTGAGGAAATAAAACAAGAGTCCCTGGAAGGGAAACAACTGTGCCCCAAAGGTGAACGGCCCCTAATGCTCTCGGGGCGCAATCCAAACCCCATTTTACGAAGAAAATAAACCAGTGGTTGAGGTGGGATGAAGAAAAGCAGTACATCCGAGCGCTCGCTCGCGCTCTCTCTCTCTCTATATATAGTGTTATATATATAACACGCCCTTTTCTCCCCAGTCTGTTCTGTGGGGGGGGATAAAAAATCAATGCAAAGGCTCCTGGCTAAAATGTAGGTGGGGGAAGGGACGAAACGGAAAGCTGCCTCTATGAAAAATGAGAAAAGCCATCAGCAGCCCTACTCCTCCTCCTCCTCCTCCCGCTGAAAAGGTACCTCCCTTCACAGAGAAGGGGAGGAGGAGAGGGGGATGCTCGCACGGCCCTCTCCCTTAGCCTATAAGCCTCTGCGCGCGGGCACTTGACTCACTCGCTCGTTCACTCATTCCAACCGCTCGCCAGCGCGGAGCGCGCGCCTCTGGGTGTCGCGCGGTTTCAACGTTTCGCTCGAAGTAAGCATGGGAAAAAAAGAGAGAGAAAAGAGCCCGGGTTCGCCACGAACTGAGAGCCTACGGTTACTGACGCCGCGGCTCAAGGCCTCGTATCGAGGGAAATGGAAACGGGCCCTCTCACGCCTTTGCAAATAATATGAAAACACCCGCGCACACACTCTCGCAGCGTTTTGTCTTCCGCCACATTTTATTCACGTCAAGCTTGTGTTCCCCCCCCCCCCTCTCCTTAGTAATATTGGGGTTGAAAATAGCGGCTCTACACAAACGCGCACAAACACACAGGCGGGCACGCCCCCTCTCCTCATTCAGTTCCTTTCCCTCGACTCGTCCGCTGCGCGTTCCTGAGGCAGCGGTGGCGGCTTTGGCAGACTAAAGCGAACCGCGGCGCTGCCTGCCCCACATGGTCAAGGCACGCCCCCCTCGCAAAGCTCGGGTCTGATGGCAAAGCACGAAAGAGACACCTTCCCTCCTTCCCCCCGCCTCCCCTTGGCTATGGAGAGCGCACCGAGATCCCTTCCATCAAGAGAAGCGGCTGGGGTGGCGGGGCGGGAGAGACTCCCCTTTCCCGAATCAAACCAAATCAAGCCGGCGAGAAAGATAACCTACTCCGAAAGGGGGGGGGGGAGGTCTAAGGCTGTACAAAGCACTCGGCTAAAACATTTCGCTTCAGCGGCATCCGCCTGCGCGCCCATCCCCACGCACCGACCGAGACAACCTGAAGGTGACCCAACCCCCCGTCTCCTCCACCGGTCGCCCCAAATCCAACCAACCAAGGTTACAGTCACAATCTCCCCCTCCCCCGGCCAAATTACGCTGTGTCCCAACCCTGGCATCCTTGTGTGGCTTGGCACCCGCCGCTCGGAATGAAGGACCCAGATGTACAGCCCTGGAACACGCCACCATCGAAGCTCTCCCGCCCTTTATCCCGCCATTTTGCCCCCGATCGCCTTTTCCTTGCACC
>JANHFQ010000695.1:0-11139 GCA_032468035.1 Aparallactus werneri
AAATAAGAGGTTTCCTCCCAGGCCTAATTAGAGGACCCCTTACCGCAAACGGCTTCCTCTCGGAAATCCCATCCCCAAAAGGGGGATGGGATCCGTCATCGAGGGGCAGCGCGGGGGGCACCCAGGCGAGGGGGGAACCCCTGAGTGCCCACAATTCTATCTCTGAATACTGAATCATCAAATTAATACAATCAGTAAAAACCACAAGAGTAAAAACCACAAAAGTCCGGGGCCGTCCAGAACCCCACCGTCCAAGGGAAAAAGATCTTCACTTCTTGATTATTGGTCAAGTCCAACAGTTGTTATATATGGAACATCGAAACCCTCTCACAGTACGATGCCCTCTAACAGGGGCCATACCCTGCTGCTCTCTCACTGCAGACAGGGTAAAAGGGCCCATGGACGCCCTCTCACAGCGTGCATCGGACTGTAGTAACAAGAAGGCACGGGAGAGAAGCAAGATGGTCCGTGAGTCCACACTTATGATGGTTGAAGGGTCCTGGGGTCATGTTAACCCCTTTTGTGACCTTCTGGAAAGTAGTCAATGGGAAAGCCAGATCCATTTAACAACTGTGTTACTAACTTAATAACTGCAGTGATTCACTTAACAACTGTGTCAAGAAAGGTCATAAAACAGGAGAAGACTCATTTCACAATGGTCTCACTTAGCAACAGAAATTTTGAGCTCAATTGTGGTTGTAAGTCAAGGATTACTTGTACTGATGGCGTCTGAAGTGGCTTGAATTGATGCCGGTAACAAGATCTGCTGTGTAAATACTGCTCAATGCATTACTGAACCTTTGTCCCATCCAAATATGTGTAGATCATGTTCATCTCAAATCACATATAATAAGGCATTCAAATTGATTTAGGGGTATCTTGTGTCTTCATTCCAGTCTGCTGAATTAAGAGGGCAAAGAGATAATGACAGATACTTTTTGCAGAAACAAATTGAGTATACAATTTGTACAAATTAAGCTGCATCAATAAATACAGTATCACACCTAATGTTTAGAGTTCTTCTCTGCTCATTTTCCTCTGAGGCCACAGATTGCAAAAGAAATCACAAAATATATATGTGTTATTTTGCACATAAGTGCCAATCAAATTCTTTAAATTGTTTAATAGCAACAATAATACAATTATTTACCTCGTTAGATTGTACAAGAAAGCCAACGCTCCATGTGTTTTGCTCAGAAGAGCAGTGGCTGGAAACAGTGAGAAAGCTACCAGAATAAGTTTAAAAGCAGGTGTTGTGTCTTCATGGGTAGTACAATGTTTTGGGCCAAATTGTATAGAAATCAGACAAAACAACATAACCCTCTGGGCATCCTGGAGAACAACTCTTTAAGCTTGTGACATTATGAAATAAAAGGTTAAATCTATTCGCATGACCTTCTGCCAAAACAAAAACAACAAAAAACAGGCAGCAAATTCAAAATTGTCAAATTGCTGACATTTTTAGATTGTACCAAAACCGCAAGTAGCATTGTGACAATATTTTAATCCCAGGCATCATTTTAAAACAAAACAGGATTGAAAATATGATGTAGTTTCTGTTGGTCCTGGAAGACTTGGTAAACATTTCCTTAGAATCACCTTACGCCTTTAATTTCTATTTATCCTGAAATCTTTGCTAGAAATCAACCTAGCAGATAGCTGCTAGACTGATGGCAGATACCACCTCCCCCCATGCTCTCTGTTCTCTATCCATCCATCCTTTTGGTTATCATATTAATGTATTATTTTTTTGTTGCATTCCCTTGTCATTGTTTATTTTACTTTTGTTCTGTTTACGCTCCTTTCATTTTCTTTTTGTATGCTGCCAAGAGTAGCCCCACAGTGAGATAGGCAACAAATATATCAATTTCTCAAAGAAGAGTAAAATTTGGTTGCTTAGTTTAAAAGGCAATTAATGGCTGAATGAAAAAGTAAAGATGCTTGGAAATTGAGGATAGTTCCTGGTGTCCATATGGATGCAGCCAGAATGCAGCCCCGCGAGCAGTTATTAATGTCTCACGTTGCACCCACATAATACTACTCTTAGCTGCACTGGTTACTGGTGGGTTTCCGGATTCAATTCAAAGTGCTGGTTATTACCTTTAAAGTCCTACATGGCATCGGACCGGCTTACCTTGGAGAGCGCCTCCTGCAACCATTCGCCTCCCAGTGACCAACCAGGGCCTACAGGGTTGGCCTGCTCTGGGTGCTGCCTATTAGACATTGTCGACTGGCGGCACCTAGGGCAAGAGCCTTCTCTGTTGGGGCCCCTGCTCTCTGGAACGAACTGCCCCCGGGGATTCATATCATCCTGAATCTCCTCACCTTCCATAAAGCCATTAAAACCTGGCTCTTCCTGCGGATGGGGGGAAGGATTAAAATCTTCCACTCAGGGTTATGTTAGTTTTAATTGATTTTTATTGAGGGTTTTATATTGTATTTTATTGTGTTTTTAATGTTTGTGAGCCGCCCTGAGTCCATTGGATTGGGTGGCATTAAAAAAAAAAAAATCTCAAAAATAAATAAATAAATAAATTGTTGAGGCAATACTGTGAACATGGTTTGCCACTGTCTTCAATGACTTTTTAAAGAAAACTTTCCAATCCAACAACCTTAGTCATGACTGTCTAGGGTATGGTTGAAAAAAAAGTATGGTTGAAAAAAAAGTCACATTTTTCCTTCTACCATGTGTGTGTGTGAGAGAGAGAGGGAGGGCGCGGGGGAGGGACACACTCATGCTGGCCAGAAGCCACTTTCCAAAACAAGGTAAAGGCAGAGCAAAAAAGTCCACCAATACTTATTGCATTTTTAATTGATATAAACTGATATAATTATATTTGATTAAAGTTAGTTCCTTTTAAAAGAGGGCGCTTCTAATGCAAAATGGTTTCCCCAGCAGCAAATATATACACAGTAATGTCTCTCATAGAAACTATTATCTCTTTCGCACACGTGCATGCATATACTAATAGAGAGAAAGGGGGAACTATAAAAACAATTGAATCCAGCTGTCATAAATTGATGCACTACTCCATAGTGAGCCCATTGAATTCAATGACACCAGATGCTACTCTATGAGGAGCAATCTGTTTAGTTCACGTTACTCCATAAGAAGTTGGTGGAAAGCGGTATTGAAGAAACAACTTTCCCCCTAAGTTTGCACATCAGATTTACAGCTGCTTCAGCTTAATTTGCAAGGTAGCTTTGAACTATCTGAGGTTTCCTCCTCCTTTTTTTTGGTCCTCAGTGCCAGATAATTGCTCTTATTAGCATGCTTCTATATTCTCCTCAGATCTTTATTACCAATTTCTTTTATCATTTAAAGCTACCCTCTCATTTTGAAGACAAACATTTGGGGAGGGATTTTCCATGTTCTTTTCAGGTTAATATTGAATGTAGAATTATGTTAGGAGCTTTTGATATATAAAGCATGTCTTATCACTGAACTATGGCCCTTCACCAATTTCTAAACCAAATAAGGATAATATTCCAACTTCTCTTCTAAGGAAACAACAGTTCTTTATTCAAAACACATTAGGTTAGCAGTGAGAATAACGCTCGAGTTGGTTTGCATTCTTGCTTGTCTAAAATGGATTCAAACAATCCCTCTGCCAAATGAAAAAAAAAAGAGCTCGAATTTATCACAAATGATTTCTCCATTCAAGGCTGAAAGGACTATGTTGCTTGTTTATTCTGGAATAATGTACCATGTTGGTGGTATAACCCTCAAGTCAATTGTTCAGCTGTGCATCATCCTGATTCATTACACTCAGTTAAAAACACTGGCTTGCTGCATTTGATGACTTAGATAAATAATAACAATAGTGAAGCTAATCCCTATCAAACTAGAGAGTTCTGCCAAATTGTTTTATGGTTTCTGATGCACTCCAGAATCAATCCATTCTGCATATTTGCTTGTTCTTTATTCTGAATGGAATTCAGCTGCAAATAAAATCAGCTTTGAATGTTTGGGTGGAGAGATATCAGGTCAGAAAGATAGCAAATAAAAATGGTAAAAATGCTTAATGTAATTTTGTTTGTGCTGCAGTTATTGAACAACTTTAAAGCTGAATATTCTTGTTTGTTTTATGCATATTTTATACAAAAATTAGACCAATCCCTTAAAATATTATATTTTTAAAAGTATTTTTTATAATCTTCAATAGTCTTTATGTCATAAAAACACTCCCCCCTTCCCCAATTGCTTCTCAGTCACTTTCCTTTAACAACAAATATTTGTGATATATCTTTTTTAAAAATCCAGAACATTTTATTTCATTTAGTCCTTCACAGAAAGTCCTATATAGGCTACAACTATTGGCCCAAGAATTTAGTCATGGGTCTTGTTAAACTACATAGAAGGGACAGGAGATGAGATGAAATTGCATGCTAAAATATATTGAAAATAAAACACTAAAATCTGTATTAAAAGTTCAGTAATGGATACAGGTCAGGAAGCCCTTTTCTGACCCAAATTCTGACCCGCAATAATGAAAAGAAAAGATTGCATTTGTAAAGGAAGAGGCTGAGGAGCCATATGGAACAGTATTTTTAACCCACAGAGTTTTGGGGCTATAACTTCTAGAATAACTCCCAGTATGCAAGCTGGTTGGGAATTTAGTGGACCTAACTCTTAGCCTGAGAATTTAGTCATGAGGTCTTCAATAATGCAGTTTTGACTTGCTAACATATGCTGTGTGAGCAAATCAGAACTGCCATATTCATATAGCATTCTATGCTAATAGAATTAACCATAGTGCAGATTCATATGGTGGCCTCATTCATAGAACTTGTTAAGATAGGGATTGGATTTCCAACTTTAGTGTTGCCTTAAAATCAACAGTCTATTTCTCTCTTTAACTTCTCTTATTGCCTTTTCCTTCTCTCTTAAACAATTTATTAATTTAACTTATTTGAAATGGCCATTGTTTTCTGATATTCTATCATAAATGATAGCTGTCTCTGACAAAATTGGGGATACAGACATTGTGCTTCAGTGTGTGATTGTCCAATCCATGCAACCAAAGCTTGTGGTACCACCCACAAAAAGGTCAGAGTTGTACCCAGTAATCATGCATCTAAAGAAATATAATGAAAATCCAGTGAACAAACTGGTAATAATAGACCCAAGAACAGAACCATGAAAGGACCAAACAGCAACCCAAAAGTATCTTAATTGAAATTGCCAAGTCATAATTTTAAAACTATTTCAAAACTTAAAACAGCACTTTGGACAGCAAAGTCAATCAACATGGCTTATTCCAGAATTATTTTAGTCATGCAGACTATTAGATTCTCAAAAGTTGTCTGGTAGCTGCCTTCTTGAAATGACGAAAATTGTTTCAATGTATCACCACAGAGACGTTCACCCTTGTTACGAGGAGTAATAATATGTGTATTTAAATATGTTAAGCTACTTTTTATTCCAAGTTAAAGCAGAGTCCAAATTGATTGTAATAAATCCAGACTGTTCATCTCTTCTGTTGTTGCCTCATCATAAATGAACATCACCTAAGTGAACCTAAATTCCCAACGAACAGTGATGACCTGGCTGGAGCAGATGCCCTTGATGTGTGTAAATATATTTACATTCAGGGAAGAAAAAAGAAATATGTTAAAAGATTTACTGCATAAATCTGAAATCTATTGCGTGGTGTTTGTGTGGGGGCGGGGATAATATTTTCACTGCTTGCCTACAAAATGAGAGTTAGGGACCTGTAACATATCTGAAACTAAAGAGTTAGTCTTGTGACTTTGGTACATTGGTTGAATCTTTGAAGGTAAAATTGTTCTGAACATAAAAAACAATAGAGGATAAGGATACTTACATAGAGAAATCAACTTGTCCCTAGTACATGCTATTCATATATGCTAAGTAGTAGAAGCTGCTCATCAGAACTCAAAATATAACATGAAATAATGATAATATTCCAATATTCTGGTAATATTTTTGGCTAGCACTCAGGATAAAAGGGTTACAGAATGGAAGGACATTAGCAACTCCAGGTCAAGAGTGTTACTTTGGCTCTTACAAAGGAACTAACAACAACCAAAAAACCACAACCACAAACTTAGAAACAGAGCAAAGTGTATGTAAACAATGCAACAAGTACAATATGATTTTTTTTGTAGATAGAATCCAGCATAATAGCATCATGAGTGTATAAAGTATAACATAGTTAAAATGTGCAGAACTATGAAAAGTATACACACAATGGCCACAGGAATATTAATCTAAAAATGTGACATTTTTCATAGGCTCAATCACCAAGGACTGAATGAGACACTAGAGGGAAGGCAGAATTGAATAATACGCACTGCAATGATGGAATCTCCATTGCTTATAATATTAATACTGGTGCCAAGTCAATCCAGTAATGAATGTGGCTACTACAGATTGAATCCTAAATCAAGTTTGTACCTAGTAATCGGACATCTAATGTAATATAATGAAGACCCAAGGACCCTACTAAGTGGTGGTAGTGAAAAGATATAAACACATTAATAATACAAATTTATTTTAAAAAACCCCTCATCCTGGTCCAGAAAAGTGTATAAGATTCACATTAATTCAATGGTACTAATAGTACTATTAATACAATACAATTGTACAATAATATAATAGTTGTAATATCAAGGTGATTTAGTCAACATAGAAATATCACAGGAAATATTTCCCTGAATATGCCTTTTATGAAACTGGATGTCACCTAAGATGTCACAACTTAACACATTACTCTTAATAAAGATGTATAAACAGTTAGTACATACTATGAGAAATGTATCAGTAGCACTGAGAACAAAACTGGAAGAACTGGACAGAATGGAGCCAACAAAACTTACTCATCCTGCTAAAGAACTAACTATATCTATGGATATATAGTAGTTCATCAGAAACGTGGATGTTCGAGAGGTTGCCTGGACCTCAAAGAAGCATTATCATGAGTGGAACTCCTAGGAGGTACAAAGATATTTTCCAGGAAGTGTCAAATAAGTTTTGGGCATATTTAATGTAGCTCCATAAGGTCAACACAAGAATAATACATACCATTCAGGTTTTGTTCTGCTCTTGAAGTACTTTATCATATCACACAAAAACTGGTTGCAGGCCTTGCAAGAAACATGGATTACATGAATGACATACTTGAGTGCCACAAAAAATGAGTATGATCATCAGTTAAAAGTGGTTCTAGAAAGCCCAGTCCTAAACACAGCCCAGTCCTAAACTATGAAAGTGAACCAAAGCAAATAATATTTTAATGTTAAAGAAATGTAGAATCTTGTAAACATATTAATAATAACATGGGATTAAACTAGACCTGGCTATAGTAAGACAACTGTAGATATGCCAAAACTGATATGCCAGAAAGAGGTTGAGAGAATTTTGGAAATCATAAATCATATCTTGAAACTAATTCCTAATCAGGCTGCCCACATCATAAATCAGAAGACCTCACTTTGCAAAGATGCCATCTGGCGTAGGGCTTCAGCATGTGACAAGGACCTAAATTACATGAAGAATACTCTAAGTACAGCACCTATTTTGCAATTTAACAATCCTTCTGCAAGAAGCAAAGTATCTACAGATGGTACAATGCAAGTTACATGGAGCAGATGTATAACTAAGAAGCTAAACAAACTAATTGAACAGTGTTGAATGTTGACTGAATAAGTTATTTTATTTAGAAAGAATGCAAGAAAGTTCTTTTTAAAAAAATTAAAAATGGAACCAACTCATGTATGGGTTGTAATTGTGTGTACTTTGTAATATATTAAGTTCCTTTTTGTTCCGGGTCAGAGTTGGGTCCAAGCTGAACTTAATGAACTCCATCACTTCACCTTTGTGTCATTGCATCCTCATAAATGAATAAGAATGGAAAGAAAAATCTTGCTGTAAGATACATTTTCTTTTTCTCAGGTTGGAAGATTCTAGCTCAGTCAATTCCCTGCTTTGCTTATTTCCTACTCGAAGAGTATTGGCATTGCCATTAACCACAAAGCCAGTTAATCATAGTTCTGCCCACTTTGACTGGCAACGTTTTCCTAGAGCTCCTTGATTTTGGAAAGGTTTATTGTCTTTTGAATTTACCTGGAAATGCTTGCCTTGTAACCTGGAACCATCTCTATGAAGGCATATACTCTGCCAGTAAATTGTGAGTTACTGGACAGAACTTCTGGCAACCCTAACAGATTCCAGGAAAGAAGAAGGAGAAGACACATCACCTACTACTGTGCAGAGTTGGAGGATTGAAAACATCAGATGAAAGAAGTTCTGGCATTCATGTGAAGATGAGGGGCATGGACATTACATAACTTTCGGTTGGTCTTAAGTCCTTTGCAGAAATTAGGGACTTTCATAATGCTGTTGGGATGAACTAAGCTCAGTCTTCCAACTTTCCTGCCTCCCACTTTTGTGTATTCTGGTCATCTCTGAATTTGATTATACCTCTAGCAACTAGTAGATATTAAGCACACCTTGGCCAGGTAGCATCACTTCAGCTATTTCCATTATGAAAGTTCAATGTTGTGTGACCTATGATTAATCATAACCTGTATAAAAACAGGTTGTTTTTTAAAAAAAATTCTGTAGGTTATGGGTAAATATCAAGGCTTGTTGAATTCTAACCCACACTGAGGCGGTAAGAGTTCAGATAACTTTCTGCTTTCTCATTGCAGAGATACAGAGCTGAATAAATTATGGATTGAAGGTTAAATGCAAATGAGTTTCATAAACAGCCTCATAAACCATTACTGAAGTAAGGTGATTGGTCAAGGTACCCTCTTTAGAACAAAATCACATTATGGTGGGAATTGCTAGAAGATAATGTGATATCTAAAGAAACCCCCACTAATTCCATTAATCTAAGAACATCTCTGAAGAACATCTGTAAAAGCATTCAAGATATTCAAAGATAAATCAAGATGGAAAAACAACTCATTAAAAAACAAGAAAAGTATTCCAAAAGTATCTCAAAACTGAGTAGGAGGTTCCAATCTTGCCTCAGTATGCTAGAAGACAAAAAAGATCAAAGAAAGTTGGAAGGTATATTCAGAAATTCTGTTAGTAATGTAATACATAATGTCAACATCCAAGATACCTTAGAAGATATTCCCTATTTGAAAGAACCTTTAGCACCAAAAGTTAGATCAGCACTCCTGTCATTACCATATTGGAAGGCTACAGGAGAATATGAAATATCTACAGAAATATGGCAAGCAACAGAGGAAGAATTAACAAAGAATGTAATCAAATGTAATCAAACTATGACAACAAATCTGACAAATGTCATCCAACATACCAGCACCAAAGACTTAACAGTGTATAGTGGACCCTAAATAGAAAGGGAGATGCCAGATGGTCAAGCTAGATTTAGAAAACACCAACAAATATTATTTATGCATGCTGAATAACTCAGAAAGCCAAAAACTACCCCAATGAAATCAAGATGTGTTTCATTGTTTATAGAAAGGCCTTCTCATAGAGATCCCAAACTATCTCATTATCTTCATATGAAATCTATACACATGTGAGGAAGCCACAGTCCAAAATAAACATGATTTTCGGGACTGCCTCCTATGACCATTCGCCTCCCAGCACCCTGTTACAGCCCACAGAGTTGGCCTCCTACATGTTCCGTCAGCTAAACAATGTCGGCTGGCAGGACCACGTGGGAGAGCCTTCTCTGTGGCGGCACCAACCCTTTGGAACCAGCTATCCCCGGGGATCCGTATCATCCCTGATCTACTGACTTTCCACTGGGCCACAAAAACATGGCTGTGCCAGCAAGCCCGGGGCCAATGATCCCATCTGGGGGGAGGGGTTTAATCTGCTTTAAATGTTTTAATATTTTAATTTTAAATGTTCATATATTGTTGTTTTTAATTATTGTAAGCTGCCCTGAGTCCCAATGGGAGTTGGGCGGTGTATAAATTTTAAAAATAAATAAATACATAAATGTTCACATTATGTGACACCAGATTCTCAATAAAAGAGCACAGGAAGAATATAAGATTCATAGATTGTAGGATCCACACATCACAATAAACAAATCAACTGTATTGTGGTTCCACAATATATAAACCCAGTGAGAAACAGATCAGATAGCAGACACTGATGTGCAACACCAGTTCATGCATTTATCAGGAAACTTACATTTGTATTTCAAGCAGAAAAGTTTTTTTCCTGGACAGATAGTTCTCATTTAGTGACCATAATTATTCTGCCAGTTCTGTCAACATGACCATTAAGCAAAGCAGTCTCTAAGTGAGTTTATGATTCAACTTCAGCTTTCCTTTCCTTTACAGACCTGTGGAGGTCACAAATGCAAGGATTAATTGCAAAGTTACCTTTTCATCACCCTCACAAATGCAAATGGTCACTAAATGAGGCAGTCCTTAAACGAGGCTATCTTTAAGGAGACAGAGAGGTGGATGAATGTTAAGTGATGGTGATCCATCAAGTCAGAAGAAATTCCTGGGCTCCCATAATTATATCCTGCAAAATTTAATACAAAGGGATGCGTTAGTAGAAGAGAGAACATACATTTCCTGAAACCTATTTGGCAATAGTTTAAAGTTTTTCAAAATACACCGAGAGGATTATGATGGAAGGAAAGATTTTACTGATCATATGGTTGATCTCTAAATTATCCCTATAATCACCGGTCTGAATATTTGCCTAATAATGCTGCCCTACCTACTTTCATAACAGTAGATAGTATACTTTCTCCATCTGCACTTTTGCTTGTGAACTAAATCTCTTTCAAACTCCATGTGCCACGACCACAAATTTGTCAATGTTTGTGTCAATATCCAGACAATAGAAAACATGCTCTGGCGTGCTCAGATTCTTCTTTATTGCAGCCTTAAGCCGCAATTACCATAACATGAGAGGGACCTTCCCTTGCTAGCAGACAGAATTACAGAACAAGATCTGAAGTCCCTAATCTCAATGTTGCCTCAAACTGTTAACAAAGTAAAGTTCACGTGTTTGATTTTAAGGTAAACAACATCAGTGCAAACATAGCCGTAAGGAAATGAAAATGAGTCTAGCATTTAACTTGGATTTAATCTATACCTATAAAAGAGAACTCCCCGTTGGGAAGAATGTTTGTATGTCAGGTATAGAAATCTACACCC